>JAAAKE020086035.1:0-22108 GCA_010014785.2 Anisolabis maritima | reverse complement strand
CGAGATTCAGCAGTGGCTGTTCCTCTTAATTCCGACCAGGCAATTAAAATGATTATATCTCCCAAGGATTATTTTTTAAATAGCTCGTTCAAATGGTCTACGGACAATAAAATAAATTAAAAAATTTTATGATAAATATTTTTTTTAATATATAATCAGGCCAATTCTTACTAAAAATATCAGAAATTAATTTCTTTTCAATTAGTCTTTGACCAGATTGTTAAGCGGGTTACCTACTGTTCAAGGAGCGGGTACCTAAATATATTCCCGCGTAATATGATTATTTCCTTTCGGCATCGGATGACTAAAATATACATTTTAATTAAATGATATCATTTATAATTCCATATTAATTGGTGACCAATATATTATTTTATCAAAAGATCAATAGTTAATAATTAAAAAAATGATGAATTACATTTACATTTAAATAATTAATATCAACTTGCAAGACTAACAAGAGCTGCTTTTTAGAACTTTTGATTTAAATAATAACTAATAAATAGCTTCTTATTTCTAAATTATTCAGCCAATTGTTAAATTTTAATTAAAAAATTATTTATTTCCAGGTTGGGGTTTTTTCAACCAGTGGTCTGTGATAAATCTTTGAATGTTAGAGAAATTGTTCTAGAGCTTTACTTATGCGAAATTGTAATATTTTGTCCAAACTTATAGGTCATATTAGAGGTTATTATATAGTAGATAAAATTTGGGAAAGGCTACGTTTACAATTTATATACTTACGAAACTTACCGGTTCGTTCTGACTTCAATGAAGAATTTAGTAAAAAAAAATCTTTCAAATGATGAATATTCAGAAGGATGCCGACTGTTATATCTCTAAAACTCGGTCTTGGGGTGTTTTCCAAAATTTAGCGTACCCACTTTCCTCTATCGTTACTCACTTCAGTCAAGTGCACATTTAGAGAGGAAGACGACTATTCTCAATTTTAGGGCGAATGAATATCTAGCATAGTAGAATTAGAATTTCACTTGCAATGCATATGACGCAGAGCAAGGGTGAATATTGCATTATTGTGCGGTTATTGGAAAACGGCTGACTTTATTACTTAAATTTATTCAAATAAACATAATGAAGAATGCTAAATTTATACATCTTAATAATGAATTTATGAAATTTAAAATTTGACCACTATTGAATTAAAAATTAGTTTGTCATTTTATAATATATAAAATTAATATTTGATTTTTTTACTATTAAAACATTATTAAAAAAATAAACTAATATTAGGAGTGAATAATTTTTTCAGAGAGGATTGATGAAATAAAAGCCATTTTTCTTTGCATTTTGAACATCAGGCTAAACGTAAGTGTCTAGTTGGACATGATTTAACCTGCTAACATTTAATGGAATTAAAATAATGTACACTACAATAACGAATATAATGAAATCATCCAAAATATTTAATAGGAATGAGACGAATCCTAGAAAATGTCTTCTATCTCTTAAAATTTCTGAATCCTAGAACTCAAAATTCGAATCTCTTGAATCCTGAAAGAGGTGAAATGTAATCTGGAAAATTGGGACCAGTTGGAAAAAATTTGAAATTATCGACTAGAAAAAAATTTTGTTTTACAAAATATTCTTCAAAAGAGGCAGGCTTCAGAGATTCGAAGAATTTTTGGATTCATCCCATCTCATCTATTTAATAATTATTGATGAGGTGCTGGATAAGTATTTATTGAATTCTTAAGAGAGAAATGATCTGCCGTTTTTCATTTAAATTTCTATCACATTTATGGCAAATATTTCGAAAAGCATCTGTTTATCCTATTATTTTTATATTTTTATTGCAAAATATACGGTTTGATTTCTGATTTTGATACTCTTTCAATTTATATAATCAGGGATTTACAATTGGCTACCATATGGATTGGCGACCTCGAGTAATCGAGCTTATTGTTGAATTTTTTTCCTTTTAATTCCTTTGTCAATCATTTTGTCGAATCTTTAATTTCAATCCCGACCCACAGGAAATGGAAGAATATTTCAAGTGTATGTTGTATTATCTCTAATGAAGGAATTAATTTACTATAATTTATCTATAATAATTTTATTTTCGCCACCTTTAAGAAGAGTTTATATGTTTAATGAGTGATACCAAACGGGATGAAAGAAAATAAAGAGGATATTGAATAGATTTTATAGTACGATATAAATTTAAACAATAATGATCCAAAATATTTGCAATATATCTGATGCAAGTTTTAGAAAAACGGCTATTTGTTTCTCTTCTAATAGCCAATCTTAGTTATATTAGTATGTCTACATGAGACATAAATAATGTTAAAAAATTGAAATTTTAAAATATATTTTAACAGAAAAAAAAAAAAAGAAAAAAGAAATTATAATTAAGTTTATAGAAATTAATATTTACGCACTTAGAATTAATATTAAGTGGATATTTAATATCCAATCAATAATTTTTTCCTATCCTACTCTTTTGGTTCAAGAGTAGAAAATAGGTACAATACATTCAACCATTTCACCAAGGGATAGGGCAAAACAATTTCTAATAAAAAAAAAATTTTAATCAATAAGTTATAATAATTTATTTTTTAAAATTTAAAACCTAGTAAAGTAATTAGCCGAAGATTTCGATTCTATTATATTTAAGAAAGATTTATATATATATATAACTAATGAAAATATAACAAAAAAAAAAGTGAATAATAACGAAAATTAAAATTAAAAAAATGAAGATTTGTTAAAATGGAATTAATTTACACCTTTGTGTATCTTCTTACTCATAAAATCAAATTTATAGCTAGTGTTTTTCTGAAAAACAAAAATCACAATAATTGTAATTATAAATAAAGCAATTTGATGATTATTTTTATTTGACACAAAAACACCATATGTAGTTGATAGTATCCCAAGGGATTAGGTCATTAGAAATTTCTCTATCAAAATTAAATTAGATAATAAATAATTTTATATGAATTTTCTATTTTCAACATATAAATATATTGTAAAAATTAAATATTTCTAAAAAAAATTAATAAATATAGCCAAAATCAATTTTTTTTCAAGTAATATAAATAAAAACTCAAAATATTTTGATATGAGACTGGGAAATATCTATGTCCATCATGACTCCCGAGTTGGCTAGTAAAAAATAACGATTTATAATTGTGTGCTTGACAATAATCTGTAAATTAATTTTCTATTTTGGAGAAGGACATCAAAAAGAGAAAGGTCTATTTAGATTGAAATAGGTATAAAGAAATGGCAGTTAGGGGGTATCCTGGTCCCATGTTCACAGCCTAAAGGGAAATAGAACAGGGAGGTGAAACAACAGGAATATCCCCCATTTGGCCCTGTATTTATATTTATATATATTTTCTAATAAGTTGCATTTTTTTCACTGCTGTGAACATTGAATTCCAGGACCATGGCCCATGCTATCTTCATCATCGCTTGCATAGGCTTCGCCCCTGGCATGAGCAGCGCTGTTGCTCCGATCGTTGGGATCGAAATCGTGTAAATCAACTTCTTCGACATTTTCACCGGTAGGCATCTCGAAGTGAGGTCTGCTTGGCAATAAGGCTTCCAATTCCTATAAAAAATTTATTTATATATTATAATAGAATTGACATTTGAGAATACTATTCTCAAGCGAATAAGATTGAGTTATTTATTGAAAAGTGAAATTTATTATTATTTATTATATCGAATTTTAATTATCAAGATAGAGAATATTTCTTCGTAGAACGAGGACTATATAATGAATTTATTAATAACAAATTTGTTCACAACCTTTGGAATTCCACTTCATTTCAATATAAAAATGATAAAACAATTGTTTTCAATAATTTCTGTCCTGATAAAGGCGGCAAGATTTCTTTTCCAAAAATCTTAGGTCATCGTGAATCGGATTCTGTATTCTGGATTACTAAAGAAACTCTTTAGTCCCTCTTTCTTGCCCCAAGAGATTACATTAATGGAATCTTGGGTAATTTTTTGAATTTTGTATACGAATATCGGAGCTTTTGAGTTAGTGTCTCGTTTTTACAAAAAAATTCTCTGGTTATAATATTATATAATAATAATAGAGTATTTATCATCGCTATCGATATTTTCAATAAGAAAATTTTTATTTGAATGGATTTTTTATAGCGTGTAAAGATGAAAATAATTTTTACCTTTAATTTTTCTTCATTTGCAAAATGATTTTCAGGAAATTGAACATCAAATTTAACGTAGAGAACACCGTGTTCGAAAGGTGAACGATATAATGGCATGCCTTCATTGACCACTGCACGAATATCGCCTGGTTTAATAATTGGACTGCCAAGTGGGTGACGCATAATAATATCACGGCCATCTAAATGATGGATCACAAGAGCAAATCCACATAGCGCTTCAGTAAGTGAAATCGTTTTAGTCATGTACAAATCATCGCGTGATCGTTGGAATTGTTCGTGGGGTTTTTGTTGAAGAACGATAATAACATCTCCTGGTTCGACTCCAGGCTAAAAGAAAATATCATTAAAATAATAGTTTTAAGGAAAGAAGTTTAGGGAATTAACAATCTTTAAATTATTTTGTTTTCAAATTTTAGCTAATTATATTGCAAAAATATATTTTACCTGCTGATCTCCTTCTCCTCGGAAATAAATCTTTTGACCATCGCGCATTCCTTTATCTACGTGGACTTCTAAAACTTTGGTTTCGTTGACGACCTTTTTACCTCGACAATTTGTACACCTATCTTTTTCACTTATTATTTCACCTAAAATTAATTACATGTAAAAAATAAAAGCAAAAAAAAATTAATAAAGATATTTATTATATATAAACTAGCAAACAAAAAATTTCCAAGCTCCAGCTCAACGGGATATTACTTAAATTTTCTAAGGTAAAAACGGTCACTTCTCTATTAGTATATATAGAGATTTTATTGAATAAACGACGGCGGAGAAAACATGAAAGCCTAATGAGATAAATTTTGGGAATAAAGTATCTTAAGAATTGATTAATTTAATACTCTTTATAGATTTCCAAATTGATTCTAAAAAAAACCGTTAAACAATAGGAAGTTTTCTCTATTTAACCATTTAAAGTCATTTCGATCAGGTGTCCTCAAAATAGGGTCGACAAATAAAATCAGTTCGGTGATTATACTAAAATATCCTAATTTATTTTTGGAAATCTATCAAAATACTTTTTAGAGAATGAAATATATCAAATTCAAATAGGGGACAAATTTATTTGATGAACGCTTCTTATAATTGGAGAAACTAATTTAAAACATTATATAACATATTATGTCATATTAAGTACATATCAATAACATCATATATTATGTAACTTGGTTACGGCCCTCGCAATATTTCTGCTTTATCAATCCAGCCCACAACAAGGTTTGGAGACCCCTGATTTATATAATGATATTTTTTCAATGAAATATGTTTTTTCGAAGTCAGAGAGAGTTGCAAATGTTTAATAAACATATAAAAGCATCTAGGATGAGGGAGCAAAGCTGTAACGAACTTGGATCTGTGCAAGGACTGTGGAATTGCTCGCTTCGTTCACAATTGTTTCAAAAAATGGTATCGATTTATAGATGTTGGTATCCGAATCTATCGTAAAAATTAAATTTTTGGTAAAAATTCAAATTCAATGGCTATTTTGACCTTGTTGCCTCCGATCGATTTTTAAATATTTTGCAGATTTCTATTCCATTTTGATGCTTATCTGAATTCAAATTTTTGATATTCGAAAAAAAATTTTGGGCAGATATTCAGACTAAGGGGATACAATCACTAACCTTTTAACGTTCCTTGAAAGAGAAGGCCTTCCTATTTTTATAAATCTATTGTGGAGTTGTCTTGGTCGGTCCAACTAATTTTCTATAAACAAGGATGGGCTTAAGGATAAGGATAATTTTGATTACGTTTACTAATCAAATGGTCTCTTGAAGCCTTCGCCCCCTGATCCTCATTTAAATATAGTCAGAAATGTGATGATTATAAAAAAAAAGATAATTTAGTGTTTTAAATAATTACTATATCAATATTATTCAGGCTATAGATAATTTTAATAATAGGTGATAAAAAAACTTATTGAAAAAGGAGAAACCTGGCCTAAGCGCTTAAATAGCAAAACTCCAAAACTCATTCTATTTTTTAAGATGTTTAATTATTTTGTTTATAAAGAACTTCAATAATATTCTTAAGTTGAAGTATTTTATTCTTGGAATCAATTTTGTAAAAGATAAAACAATATATTATATACCTTCTCCATGGCAATCTGGACAACGAGTCTGCATTTGTTGAGACATTCCAGGACCAAGTTGGCGATAGGTAACTTTTACCCCGCAACCACGACAGACTTTGCAAGTCTGAGGGGCAGCATGTCGGGAGCCCTTTCTGAAAAGAGAATATTATTTTAGTTATTTAGTTATATAATTATTATTCATAAATCATTTATTTTAAATAAACTTACCCATTACATTGTGAGCAAATGATATTTTTGCTAAGTTGAAGTTTTGCCACTTTTCCGTTATATAAATCCTCCAAAGATACTCTGCAAAGAAAAAATAAATTATCTTAAATTCTTTCTAAATAAAAGGTTACAAAATAATGGATATATATCATAAAAGAAAGCTTCATTTAAAATGCACAAATATCCTAATTTAGTGAGCTCTCCAAAATTACATGATATACAAATCACATGAGCTACAAATATATTGTTAAATAAAATTAGTAAATATAATGCCCTTCAATTTAATACTTATATTTATATTGTGAGCGTATATAGAAAAAGAGGACTTTTGTAGTGTAATTTGTTTATATATGTATGTTTTGTATGTTTTACACAATTTTGTTTAAACATTTATTTTTTTGTATCGTTTTTGCATCTATGGCCAAAGCAAAGGCCAATGGCTAAATAAAAAAAAAAAAAAAATGCCCTTCAATCGAGAGTAGGCTATTAAAAACACTCTATTTTAAAGGAGTCATAAAAACTCGTAATTTTACTTTTAAAGCCTAGAAAAAGAAAGTGGATGTAGAGGGTAATCTATGAAAAAATATTTTTATCTATGATTGGCATAGGAATATTAAATTTCTTATTATATCAAAATAGAAAATTACTGACTTAAGTGGGTGTATGGTATCCTCTCCTCGTTGAGGGCGTCGACGGCCACCCATTCCCATTGGGCCCATTCCAAAAAGTCCTCCAAGTCCTCCACCAAGTCCACCTCCGAATAAATGAGAGAAGAGATCCACTCCAACTCCATCGTGACCTCCTCCTTCTTGCATCCCTTTTAATCCATA
The DNA here is from genome assembly GCA_010014785.2 of Anisolabis maritima. NCBI lineage: Eukaryota > Metazoa > Arthropoda > Insecta > Dermaptera > Anisolabididae > Anisolabis > Anisolabis maritima. Next base: position 14,807 of record JAAAKE020086035.1, on the reverse strand, counting down.
TTTATCATAGATATTTCGTTTTTTTGGATCGGAAAGTACTTCATATGCGAATGAAATCTCTTTAAATTTATCTCCGGCTTCTGGATTTTTATCAGGATGGAATTCCTTGGCAAGTTTGCGATATGACTTGAAAAAAAAAAAGAAAAGAATAATTGAGGTTAGAAGAGATTATTTTGGTTTATAAATGAAATACTACTTCTACAGGCCAATTATTGCCAAAAGTTAATATTGGCTTAGTATTTTGATTAAAAACTTTTGACAAAGTTTTGTTTCAATCAGTCAAAACATGAAGCTGCAATCAGTGTTTTCAGACTCGCATACATAGATGGAAGAATTAATAAAATCCCTTTTATTAGGTTACCACAATTCGTGTAGATCCATTGAAATATCGATTTCGAAAAAAATCAGATTGACTAAATTTTCTTTACAACCCTTAGGTGTTATAGGAAAATAAAATTTTTTTAAAATTCTTAAAATTTAATTAATCATTTTTTCTTAAAGTTCCACATATATAAATATAGAAAGCATGAGAAAATTTGACAAAAAAATGTATTTAACGAAAATTGATATAATTACAAGATCCTTGTCACGATTGACTTTTTATTGTATTGGGTAATCGTTAAATCGTAATTTCGGGATAAAATAATTTCTAGGTTAGGTTTATTTAATAATTATTATAAAAAATTTGAGAAATAAATAATCTAAATTACCTTCTTAATTTCAAGATCGGAAGCATTCCTGTTGACCCCTAAAATTTCATACAGCTTATTGTCAGCCATATTCTAAACAAGGAACGAACTGAAAGAGAATGAATGATCTTTACTTTTGGTCTGTCTCAGTCCATCAAAGAGGAAACGGAAACCATTTGCTCCCACAAAGAAAATCAAATGACGTTTTAATTTTTTATATTATCATTTTGTTTTAGCACTTTTTAAAATAGATTTTAAAATTTTATCAATTTTTTAGTAAATAATTTATTTAATTTTAATTTATAAAGAATTTATTTTATATTTAAAATTTGGTCAAAAATGAAACGATTTTTAAAATTCAAAATGAATGATGTAGAATTATAAAAATCTAAAAAAATATTTAATAAAATATTTTCTTTTAAATGAATCATATTAAAATAATTTAGTATAATAGAGATAATTTTTGGTCATATGCTATACGAAAATGTTCTTTTATCAAAAATCAGAAAAAATATCTTGATTTTTTTATTTTAAAAATTAGTTTAAAAAATTAGAATTACATAGCTATTGAAATTTATTTTTGAAGAGTTTATCAGATCCTATTTTGGTGAAACAAGCGCTCACTACTCTGCGAATCCTTAAATCCTTAAATTTGGCGGGCTGCATTCATTCATTTTAAAAATAGATATTATTTGAAATTATTAAAAATAAATAATATATTTCGCTAAGATTATTATTAATTTTTAGCTTTGATGTTAAAAAAAAAATATTACAAAAAGTTGATGTTAACATAAAATTTTGTTTCACTCTGAAGCCGCTTGGGAGATCGTGATTGGTAAAAGGGTGTTGAGATGAAAAAGTTTTAATAGGTCGCATTCAAAGATTATTAATCCAATGGCATAAAATAATTTTTTAAATTCCTCCATATTATATAAATTTTATCCACGGACCGAATTTAAAAATGGATGGCTTCTAAACTTTTTAAAATATTTTTCTCTGTTACTTTTTATTTTTAATAATAATTGTATTTTTGCATTAAACTAGTGTGCCCCACACTTGTACGAAACGAATCTCATCGTATCGTACTGAAGAAATGCGTACTAACTATATAGGAATTATATATTTAAATAATAAGACCTATTCATTTGAATTAGATATTAGTAAGTTCATTGTATCTTTGTTTATGGATCAGAAGCTTCCTAACTGATCGAAAGATCTCAGTTGTCGACGGAGTTACTTCTGATCCTCATACAATCAATGCTGGAGTCCCCCAAGGTTTAGTTCTTTCTTATGTATATCAATGACCTCATGACAGTGACCTTCAATTCCTTCCACTGTTTTGCCGACGATAGTACTCTGCACTCAATTAGATCGAGGGGAGATTCCTCTATCCTTAGCCGCCAGAATATTATGTCTTCTATTAATGATGATGGGGATCCCGTAACCACGTCAATTTTAACTCTAAGAAAACACAATGTTACCTAATTTCCAGACTGAAAGATTCGACATGCCCATCCGTCTCGAATACAGAAATTCTCTTTCTGTTCTGGGTGTAACGACTTCTTCGGATCTTTCCTGGAATGACCATTCTGCGGTTGCCAAATCTGCTGCTAGGAAACTTGATTTCCTCTTCAGATCCAAGCATTATTTTTCCCTTCACCAACTTCTAACCCTATATAAGGCTCAGATTCGTCAGTCTTGAGTATGAGTCCCATCTATGGAGAGACTACTGTTCCCTTGATGCGATTCAAATAATAATATCAATGAGTGCAATGAGACTGATAGGAGCCGTTTCTCTAACTGCCTCCTGGCAGTCACTCGACCACAGAAGAAATACTGAAGAAGTGTCTCCACCTAGACACTTTTTTAGAGGAATTACTATGGTTGATCTTCCGTTGAATTAAAGTCTATCATTCCAAGTGCAATTTATCCACAATACAAGGGAATCATCGTCCCAACATCCCCATTTCGATAAAATTGCAACTAGTAGACCTAGTCAATTCAAGTCTTCTTTTATCCCCATGACCTCTAGTGATTGGAATAACCTCCCTCCTACTATCTTCCCGAAAACCTATAATCTCCAAACTTTCAAATCCAACCTCAACAAGCACCTTTTAAAATCACCACTTTCCCCTTCTCCTGCTCTTCCTGATTGTATGAGATTACTGGTCAATATAGGCCCATTGGACCATATACTTCCATATCCCAAAAAAAAAAAGTATTCAATATATGCCTTGTAGCTGCTCTGGTGCAAAGGAAGCACACTGATGCCCCGGGTAGGCTGGAGAACCTGGACTCGATTCCCTGGGACCATGGATGGCTTGATCTGCCAGGAAAAATATATCACAAAATATTTTTATTTATTTATAGTCTATTCGGCTGGAAAGGCCATTAGACTCACAAAAACAACATATTTCATCATATGGCTAATCTTCAACATTCTTGTTCTTCGGGGCCTCCTATCCGAGGTTCTATAGGAATTATATGAAAGCAAGCAGGTTATTAATTAGTGGAGGCAATGATGTTCGTGCGCCTAGTTTTAAGGTTCATTCAAATAATAAAAATAAATATAAAATTAAAGTTTCTTTAATTTCAATAAAAATTTGAGCTGAGAAGTTATCTGAATTCTCCATTCCAATTCCGTTTCTAAGAAATTTCACATCCCATAGCCATTTTTGTCTAAAAAAAAAACTATTTTGTGCCCCTAATGACGCTTGGCTAAAAATTCCTCCCGAATTTGACTCCGCAGCTCTACATTTTTTCTTTAATATAAAAATATACATTTAGTGTAAATGATTGTTGACTAATCCAATGAAATCTACATTCCTTAATGTACATATGGTTATAAAGTAAAAATAAAAAATTAAAATACATTTTATTAAAATTATTCAAAATTAAAATAATTTTTATATATAAATTTCAAATTTTATTGAATTGTAAGAGGATCATTTTGCAATTCATGACTTAATTGAGTTTGTAAGTTAGATAATTTATTCTTTAATACTGCAATTCCCATCATGACAATATTCTCAGGTCTTAAGGCTCCCGAACTTTCTACATTAAAAAAGAATTTGTTTGGTTTGGACTCCCAATTGTAGGGTGCTTCATCTAAAAAAAATTGAAATGAATAATTAATTAATAATAATAATATTAATATTAAATATTAATAATTAAGTTAATAAGTAAATTAAAGTTTTTTAAATTTAATGAAATAAATAAAAATATTACATTGATCATCTTCAAGTTCGGTGTATTCACTCTTAGGCCATTCGTCTGGTTTTGGATAGAGAGTATGTTTCATTGAATTGTCTGGATCATATTCAAAACAAATTCCTGCAGTTGGATTCCATTTAGCATGCTCTTTGCCAAATCCTTTTTTAGCATATGCTCTTAATTTTAATTCTTGGCCTTTACGAAGCTTGATAATTAAAATTTCTAAAAAATTTTAAAATTTATAAATACCATTTCTCTTGTTTAAAATATATTTTATTCAGTTCTCATTAGAACCTTTGAGGCGAATAAACGGTCCGGTGAATAATTACTCTTTCATAAAATAAAATATAAATAATTCTAATATGTTAACAAAAAACTTATCCGATCTGGGAAGAACATTTCTACTTTATCAATGAATGAAAGAATGAAATTAATTTTATGTGGAAACTTGAAACTACTAAAGTATTATTTAAAAAAGAAAGAAATAAAATTTGGAAAAGTGAATTCTTAGGAAATTCAAAACAATTCAATTCCAATACTCATTGTACTGGAATTTTTTTTTAGTCTTTTCGGCATCAGAGGCTATATAGACTTTTAAACGATACATGTATATATTTGTTACGATAAAGATTATCCAGACATATTTATTTACATCACTTGGTGTCCCAATGATATAAATTTTCAACGGACTGCTTGGAATCCGAACCCACACTCCTTGGCTTTTAAGGCTATCAACATTGATAATGTCAGAATCTTTAACCTCTCGGCCACAGGGGGAGGATTATTCATCAAAAATTAATTAGTAAAATTACTTTTTAAAATTATACATGTATCAATTTAATTAAATGCTTATTGGAGTGATTAATATTATATAAGTATGTGCGAGATGATTGTGTTGAGAGCATAAATGCTGTGTTCTGGACTAGAGAGTTTCCTCTTTTACTACGAACAAGCTCACACTTGCCCAAAGCATCCCGGCCAAATGATGATTTTTGACGGTAAACGAAGGGGTAAATCCAAGAGGTATTGTCTTTTGAATATTGATATCCATAGCTTTAATCCGCTTAGCCTCTTTTCCTTCAAATATATATAATCATAAATTTATTAACATGTTATATACAATAAAAAACGTTCATTACCGTCTGTTTCTCCATAGCTGCCACTATCATCATCTCTATGTCGAGAAGTTACAGGAACAACTCGAGGATCGCTTGACTTAAGATCTGCAGTTGTAACTAATCGAGTTTGATCATCAGTACATTTCACTTCTAAAGTAAATTCAACACTACATTCTGGACAAAAATCTGAACAATTACAATCACGTGTATAATGAAGTTTATCAACAACTTCATCAGAAGTTAAAGGAATAAGTCCAATTCTGTGAGCTAAAAATTCATCACTTAAAACTGTTGAATTGGATTCTAATTGAACCCAATCTATTGCCATTGTGGGTGTTTCAGCAATAAAAACACGGCGCATGCTATTCGCAATACTAGAATAAAAAATAAATATAATTAAAATTAAGTTAAATAAATATAATTAAAATTAAGTTTATTTAATAACCTTAGCTCTGTGTCTTCAATATGAAATTTTACATTTTCCTCAGTGAGTTCTCTTATATGAACGGATGGTTGATTTGCATACGGCATATTTTATAATTGATTTGTGAAAGATTATAAATAATTTAAGAGTAAAATTCCGCAAACAATAATAATAAAAGAACTGGTATTAAACCAACTATCCCCAATTAAATTCAAGCTACACTTGGTTAGTGGCGCATTGAAAGGTAAAATCATAGAATCAAAATAAAACAAAATATATTAGTAGAGATAATACAAAGATGAGATAAAGAGATGCGGCATTCAAAGTAAGAATTTTAGAAATTAGTCTACTCACTTTCGGAATCAATATACATATACAATTTTTTTTAAGTCTTTTTCGGCATCTAAGGCCATTTAGACTCCATCCTTATTTATTTAAATTAATTGGTAGCCAATATAATTTAAAAATAAATTTTTGTCGCTCAGGACGGGAAGGGAATCACCTTCCTTTGGTAAGTGAAGCTAGCTATGCACCAGGGCCTACATATACAATTAAAAATATAATAATTAAATATAATTAATGTTATGAATTTAAGAAATATTATTTTAATAAAATCTGAATTTATATTTATTTATTTGTAACTATCTAAATATCATTGACAAATAAAATTTTCTATATTATAATAAAAAATTTTTCCTTTTTAAAAAATAATCAATTTAATATTTAATTTTTAAAAAGAAAAAATAATGTTTAAATTTAATATAATATGAAATTTGTACAAAAAACTTTAGCCGCCAAATTCAAAAATAGTTTATTCTCAGAGATAATGAGGAGAATTATAATAGAATATTTAAAAAATGGTAAGGAAAATAGATTTTAAAATTATTATGAATCTAACTCTTTCAAAAAGGACGGAGTCTAAATAGTCTCCGATGCCCAAAGAGACTTTAAAAAAAAATTTTTCAAAGCCTAGGCAAAGGGGAGCACCCACCAAGGTCAAGTGCTGCTGAATCTTTGATGGGTGGCCCCCGAGAAACAAGTATTGAACGGTAGAAGCCACAAATAAATGTTTTTTTTTTCAACAAAATATATATTTGTAGTCTTTATGGTCTCAGCAAGCGAAAAACACTATAAATTAAAATTTAAAAAACCCAAAAATGTTACTAACATATACGAGGGTGGTCTGAAAAGTTTCCAACCTCAACATGAAGATGGCAGCATTCGTCAACAAAAGTTATGGAATGTGTATGCGCATCTTTTGCAAGGTACTCACCAAAATTTCAGCCATTTTCGACTCAGTTGTTTGACAATCGATATGAGTGTTTTTGTGAAAATGGAGATCGATTATTGAGCAGCCATTAAATATTTGATTTGGAAAGACAATATGCCTACGCAAATCAAAGATGAGTTGGACGCTGTGTACGGGGACTCTGCACCATTATTTACCACCATGAAATTTTGGGCAGCTGAATTTAAACGTGACCGTACCAGCTTGGGAGACTATGAACGTTCAGGACGTCCAAAAACTGCAAACACTGACGATAACATCCCCCAAGTTCACCAAATGGTGCTAGACAACCGTCGAATTAATGTGAGAGAGATAGCAGAGGCAATAAATATGTCCAAAGAACGTGTTTGTCACATATTGAATCAAGATTTAGGCATGAGAAAGCTGTCCGCGCGTTGGGTGCGTACTTAGATTAAATCTTGAAGAAAGAAATGTTATTTCATTAAAACTGGCTACCAGCGAAGAACCACGCAATTCTTCCACGAGAATATAAAGAATTACGAATGATATTTATTTTTCTAACTCTTTTATAAAGAAATCTCTCTTAATAGATCTAATTTAAATTATAATCCATATTCACTTTTTTCTTTAATATATGAATTCGAGTTCTTATTAAATTTTTTATTAAAGTTAAAATTACTTATAAAACAAAAATAAAATAAAAATTTATTTTATATTTAAGATAATATAACTAAAATTCAGGCCTTTCTTTCAAGAATGTACATAGGACCATTTATATGGACTTATATAATTAATCTAATTACCATTAAATAAATAACATAAACATAATTTTATTTTCGATTTCTCTTTTGGAAGACTTATGGATGTGAAGTGCATAGTGTTATCGTCTTGGTTCCTTAATATAAATTTAGATTATTACATTACTATTACTTATCAAGAATATGCTACTCTATTGAATAGCATCAGTTAGCTTGTCACTGCCCTATCTTTAAAAGGAAGAAATAATTAGAATGTCCTTCTATTATTCGCTACCCTTATAAGGGAGACAAAAAAAATTGTGAATATAATTTTAAAATGATTATAAATTCTCTTTTTCCCATATTCTACGACGTATTGTTTCGTCTGTACAGAAGTATAAAAAGTCTACACAATCAAATAAACATTTGAAATTTATGGCCTCCTAAAAAGAAAGGTGGCTGACCAACTATATTAGTAGGATATTCTAATTATTAATATAATGATTTGATTCTAAATATTAACAATAGGATAGGTTCTGTAAAAGCTGATCAAACAAGGAATTTTATCTTATTTTCTTTTAGTGTTGTCGTTGTTTTCTGGCGCCTTTGAGGAAAATAGTATTTTTATTTCAAGATTTGATTTCCTATTGAAAAAATTATTTAATTTATTTATTTAATTTCATTATTTTTATTTGGCCCATATCAGCACACTGGAAGATTAACTTTAGTGAATCCATTTTCAGATTTTCTTGAATATTTTATTCATAATTAAAAAATTTTCAAACGCATTTTATAATTCATTTTTTTGAATAAATTAAAAAACTAAATTAAAGTACTTTTTATTATCCAATTTGAGTAGTTTTCGTTTATTTAATTTTTATTTTTATATAAATATATATCTCCCCCCGTGGTCGAGAAGTTAAAGATAGTGACATTGTCAATATTGATAAGATTAAAAGCTAAGGGTTGAGGGTTCGGATCCGGAGGCAGACCGATGAAAATTTATTTAAATCAATTAGATACCAAGTGATATTAATAAATATGCCTAGATTACATGTATCGTAATTAAAATAAATGTGTGTTGTTTTAAGTCTATATGGCTTTTCAGATGCCGAAAGAATAAAATATATATTTTAGGTATAAGGAAATGGAGTTTTTATGGGCAAGGAAACACTTGAAATTTTTAAAATCGTGTAAATTAAAAAGTTAAATTATATTGTAGCTTTATTGTAAAAGAAAATTTATATATATATATTTTTTAATAATTTCCACTGGATGTTGCTGCCCGGCGTTGACGATCACGGAAACCACCTCCACCGCCGCCGCCGCCACTGCCTCCACCACCACCACTTCGTAGAGCTCCTCCTCCACCACGATTAAAATAATTGCCCTGTTTTGTTTCGAAAATTCTCTCGTTTGAATCTACGAGATTATTTACTTTATCAGTAAGTTGAAGTGCTAAACTTTGCATACGAGTAGGTTCTGTTCGATGCAACACCACCTAAAATTAAAGGATTTATTTATTATTATATTATATATTATATATATATAAAAAATAAATGACCATTCTTTTTTCAAAAAATTTTTTCCATAATACTTTCTATCTACATATGTGAGAGGCTTGGGAAATTTCTCTATTTTTAATTAAAACTTGATATATGAGTTTTGAATCTCCGTTTTAATCGCCATCAAATTAGTTCTCAAGCAATTTGGTAGAGAAATGGGTAAAACAAAGGGTCTCGAGTTCAAATCCTTTCAATGTATTTTTTTTATTAAAATTTTTTCTTGAAATGTTTAAAAAATATTAAATTTATTTTTTTTTAAAGTACTATAAAATAAATATGAGCATGGGCAAAGAGGGAAAGAGGGCACTTGCTTCCCTGAGAAAATCTATAAAAATTTGATATTTGCAAAAAATTACTTATCAATTTGCATATTTTTATTTTCTATTTAAAAATAATCTGGGTTTATTAAAATATATATATTACAAAATGTAAAATCAAATAAAAATGGTCAAATTAAATCTCTTTTTATGTCTTATTGCAATTTTTTTTAAAATGTATTTTCCGGTTTTTTTTTATTAAAATCTATTTGATAATAGATACAGGATAAAATGCCTAGTAATTTTACTATAAATAAAGAATAAAGTCCTCTGGTCAGGTACGCCGAAGGTAGGTAGTTTTATCTAAGGTTTCTTTTAGAGTAATGTGGTGAAAATAAATTAATCCATTTACCAACTCAATGCTTCCAAATTTTTTTCATGTCTCGGAAGTTTACTTACCGTTTGAGTTGGATCATCAAGTGAGCCCATTAGTTCTTCGTTAATAATCATCTTACTAATAAGTGAGTGAACTTGAGCTCGAGGAAGCTCGAACATTTCGGAAAGAGCCTCCATTGAAATTGTTGCATAAACATGTGAATAGGTGAAAAGATATGTTCTTAAAGCTTCATGTTGAATCAAACTACAAAGAAGAGCACGAACTTCGTCTGGTCGTTGCAATAAGTCCCAAACCTAACAAAAAAAGGAAAAAGATTAATTAAGATAATAAATTATATAATTTGTTGCCTACGTCAAAATCTATATTGGAAAAATGTATATAACAAAATTTTTTATATAATTTGTGTTTTAATTTTAAATTATATTTCTTTAAAGAAATATAAAGTATTGGATGTTTTAGCCATTTTTATTTAATAACGTTTCCACTATTTATGATGTAAGTAAAAATATTTGTTCAATTAAATAAATATTAAACAATTATGTCTCAAAATAAAAATGGACAGTCTTTTTTGGAGATATTAGATAAATAAGACACATGTGAAAGATTAATTAGCCGAGATGATAAAGCAGTAAAATTTATAATCTTGAGTTCAAGACAATTCAGGTTCAAATCCATCTTATGGCAAATATTTATCTAACTATTATGATGCCCCTCTTTCATAAAATAAAAAATTTTTTCTCTGCTCGTCGAACTTTTATTTAATAACGTTTCCACTATGTGAGAAGGGAAAAAGACTCCTGAAGTGGTGAGTCGCATCTAAATATAACCCTATAGAAATAAAATATATTTCTCTAATTTACATACCTTAGCATTCATTTTATGATTGAGGATATAATTCCGACACTGTCTCCAATCTCCATGCCTCATAGCTTTACTAGCAGCAACGACATGTTCTCGCATAGATTCAGGAGGTCCAACAAGAGATTGTCTTTCTGAACTTCTCAATTGTTGATAGAAAGTTTTGGAAATCATACGCCGTCGAGCATCAAATTCATGAGCAGCCATGTATGGGATTTCAAGTAGCATTGCAGAAACGAGATAAACGCATCTAAAAATTTTTTTAATAAGTTAAAAAATAGAGAAATAGTGTTATTAAAATCATTTGAAACGTCCTTTTATAAATTAAAAAAATATCCTGGAGAGGCCAGCACAATATCGACCATCCACGACTACCTGGGAAATAGACAAACGCTTAGAGCAGCTGCTAAATGAGTTTGTCATGCGCAGTCCCCAATCCCACTGACCGAAAAGGTGAATAAGCTATTATTGTGGTTAAAAAAACGCCTCTACTTCCATTCTCTACCACCCTCCCACATGTCTAGAGCAGGAGTTAGGAGGTAATGTTTTTTGAAATAAACTGTGAAGTATCGAGTATCGCGCAAGTATTCGAGGACAAATCATTTAGCACTTGCTTTACCATCGGATTCTTACTAGTTAATTATATAGGTCGTATAATATAATCAATCTGAAAGTAAGAGTTTATTTATTTCTCTGGTTAACAGATGATACTTAGAACAATTATTGAAAAATATGAAAAGTTAGGGCCTCTTAAAAGAAAGTCAAACAAAAGTGGCTGATAATTATTCTTAGCAACTTAACAAAAATTTTTTCCAAATTCTAATTTTAAGCACATAAAAAAGACATCAGTATACTGCTATTTTCTTTATATGATATATACCAAAAGTTGATCAAAATGAGAAATTTTTATCAAAAGCCAAATATTAAAAATTATTTATAAAGATCCGATGAATCGAATTTGCTGTGTCCATAGACCGGTAGAAAGACATGCTTAATAACAAATAATTTAAAATTTTATATCTTCTATTTACTTACTCCAATAATTCCAAATTAACATGCATATGGAACGGCATTTGACGTTGCTTTTCAATTTTTTCTTGCTCTTTTGATCTTTCTAATTGACGTTGCGGTAATAAGCTGAAAATAATGGATTATTTATTTTTTTTTTTTTACTCTTCCGATATTTTTATATTTCTAAAAACTTTTTGAACCTACCCTTGAGCAAGTAATTCTTTAACTTTTCCAGTCATCATCAAATCCACTAAACAGGCGTGTGCTTCCTTTATATTGCCATGCCGGAAAGCGCATAGTCCAAGTGTAGCCATAGTCCTATTATATAATATTTGTGTCGGAGGATCTGAGTGTTGAATCGATTCCTGTATGGAAAAATAATTTTTAAATAATTAATATGAATATACTAACTAACCTTCCAGAAAGAAATTGGACAAGGGATGTTATAGTTTGCCTTTAAGTAAACGGCGGCTACCGTTAACTTTAGGAAAATATATTTGGTTGTATTTATTTTTTTTCATATTATATAATATCTTTGTTTCTTGTCCGTGTAATTTACCGAGACAAAGAAACAATAGTTTAATTTTTTTTTTTAGGAAGGAAAGAAAATCTTCTTGTATGGTCTTTAGGGTTAGTTTTTTTTACAGCTGGTTCTTATTATTTTTGAATTTTTATGATTTTATTAAAATTTTGTAAAATCAGAACCTTCGTCCCGGGGGATCGAAAAATAGAAAAAATGAATTCAATTATTTATTATTTACCTGTAAATGAGACATCAACATTAAATCACGAGCTTGAAACCAATTATCATGTAGAGCATGATGATAAATATGGGCTAACATTGCACGAGTTCTCAAACGGTCAGTTCCATCTTTTGAATATATATATGTACATAATTTATTCATAATCTGTACACTAGTAATATGTTCAGATGGCAATTCACCTTGTTTTTGTTTGATCACTTGGGAATCATGTTTATAATAAAGATGTTCAATCTAAAAAATAAAAAGGAATCAAATCTATATTTTCCTTAGGAGAATTTTAATTAAGAATCAGAAAAACAATATATATATATATTATTACATTAATATTTATTATATATATATATATATAAGTATATATATTTGTTATAAGAGCAATTTTCAAATGTTTGAAACACTAATTTTTTGACTTTCATAATGTGCACATGCCACTAACGATTTCAAGCTTTTGGAAATTGTTTTTGTAATAATAACAACAAATAACTTTTGTTTTTAATAGACACTTTATTTTTGAACTTAGCACTTCGGGTTTCTTATTAAATATATTCCAAATTGGAATATAAAATCCAATTTTTATTTTAAAATAATATACCTTGCGAAGATAAATCCGACATAATTCGCTTGAAATTTTATGTCTTTCCAAATATGTTTGTACTTGATCGATAATTTCTACGACTCTAGATTCGTCTTTAAGTCTTTCGACATATTCATTAGAATGTGGATCACATTCTTTAAGAAGTTTAGTAAATTCTTCATCAAGACGTTCGACCATTGTTAAGACACAGCCTAAAAATAAATAATATTAGTTTATTATTGTATAAGGGATTTGAGGAAACCAATCTTTGTTTAAGCAATAACACCACATATCTCAATTTTTTTTAAATTATAAAAATCGGGTTTATATGCAAATATATATATTTTTCTAAGTTTTTGAACATAAAAAAGCCTAATTTGTTATATGTTATGCTGCATGTGATTGCATTTATATTCGAAAATTTAAACTAAAATTATTTTTTTCTAAATTTTTAAAATTACCCCCTCACGGGCCCACATCCTCTTTTTTGTTGTATTTAATTTTAATATTCTAATATCCCATTTGGATTATTTATAGTCTTTTCTCCTCCAGACCAAGATCTGTGCGCAAGAACTTACTTTCTAATGAAGATCGTCTTTCGGAGGGGAGACGGAGATCAGTGACAACTTTCTCCAAATTTTGCAAAACATTTTAATTAAAGCAATTTCTATAATTATTATCTAATAATTTTTTATATTTCATATTTTCACATTTACGTATACTATATATAAATTTTGGTTTTATTCAATGTTTTGGGGCCTTTTACTGCATGGCAATTTCAACTTTTTTTATTGCATATAGAATCCATTCTTTAACATTTAACATATATGCGATTTATTTCACTAAAAGTTTCCATAAGGGTTCAAATAATTGATCTCTCAAGAAACTAGACCCATTGATCGACCCCTGAGAAAATTTCAATTCATTTCATTCTCATTATTTTGAAAATTGCGGTATAGCAACATATAGAAAAGTTATTCTCGGAACGTACGAGAGATAAAGTTTGATACGGATATGATGAGAACTGAAACTATCCTCCTTGAAAGAATCTACCTGGCGAGGAACAGTGAGGAAGTATCGAGCATAGTATAATATATCGTTGTGACTGAGTGGAAGTACTTTGTGAGACTCTTGGTAGGAGAATCTTATTTCTGACAGTGTTTTAGAATGGGATTAGGATTTTTAATATTCAGAAAATTCCTCAAATCTAAGTAAAGAAATAATAGATTTAGGATCTTTTACAGATCTATAGAATATTCTTCCATAAATTAGTTTTAAATTTATATACTTGAAAAGAATATGCTTATTTGTACACCACTAAATTATAATTATGAATATTTTATATTAATACCTAATAAAAATTTAATACAAACCTCGAATTTTATAAGGCGCTTTCTCCAAAGATTCCAAATCTTCTGGAAGATTATCAGCCAGTACCATATCAGGCGTCTCACGCAAAACTTTAAGACTATCTCCAATGAAAGACAATAATTTAGTCCAGAGTTCTGGCCTCATTGCATCACTAACCTACAAGAATAAGAAATATTTATTCTTTTTTTTTTATGCATTTAAAGAATTTTTCTGAGGTATAAATAAAATAAAAGAATGCTTATCAGTAGAGTCCGGATTTTTTGGTTATAACTTAGTTGTTATGAATGAAAATATTGGCAATATTTTGGCATATATCCACCGATCCAAACATTTTAAAATTTGTTGTATTTTTTCATTAAAAAAATACCTCTTTTTTTCATTCTTTAAATATATACATATAAAAAATTGGGGAAAAAGAAATCCATTATTTTTCGTTTTATATATTTATATATATTTCAAGGCTCTATTTAACATAGTTAGAATAGTTCGATTTGGGTCAAATATGTACCGTTTTGTTCTACAATTTGTCGCCATTTTAAAGATAATTTCATGATGCCTCTTTCATAAAAGCCCTGGTCCTTAT
>JAAAKE020086024.1:0-22111 GCA_010014785.2 Anisolabis maritima | reverse complement strand
TTGTGTTATACATTTTATTTGTAATTAAGTGTAAATTTGATTTAAAGGAAAAATTTAAAAAAAAACCTTTAACAATTAAAATTCGATTTTAAAAATAACCTAATTTATTTAAAGTTTCGTTCATAATATTTTATAATTTATTAAATAAATAAAATACAATATCTTACAACGGGCTTTATTAATTAAAGATTGATTAAATTAATTAACTATGAATGTAACTGTTAAACTATTCTTTCATTACTAGATGACAAAGTCAACAAAAATATAAAGCTCCAAAAGACCAAGCGTAAAAAATAGAATTTTTGTGCAAACTTAAAAAATATTTTACTATTTTTCGATAAAGATGATCACAAAGCATACAATACACATATAATAGTCTTCAAAAATTGTTATATTATTAAGAAACTTCTTGTTTCTTTTTGATTATAGGCTTTATTAGATTTGACTCTTTTTGAGAAGGCATTAATTATCCTTTTGTTTTGAAATTTTATTTAAATTCTATAAATTTGTTTTACATATGTATTTAATGTAAATTTTATCTGTATATGTATTTTTAGATAAATAATTTATTTATTTAAAACAAAATACGATATCTAAAAAAATATGTAATTTTCATAAGAATTTATGTTTACATTAGAATGAAAATACAAACGTATATAAATACCTCATAAATAAAAGATACCGTCGCTATCATGTCTTGTGTGTATTTTTCTAAGTACTTGCATCTTATCAATTTATTTTATTTATTAAAAAAAAGACATGGGATAAAATACATAGGAATTACAAAGAAATTTAAAAATTAGAAAATCTTAAGGTGAAATGAACTTAAACAAATTTGGTCTTTGGAGGTCAAAAGGGTGGAGTTCTATGATTGTGATAAAACGCTAGGAAATTTATTTATCCATCTTATTATAATCTTTATAGACAGCGCAATTTTTCAATGAGAGACATTTCTAATTATATTTAATGAATAAAACATTATTGATTTATAAATATACAATATTTTATTGAAATTGGATTCATGCAAAAATTGAGCTGTTCTTCTTTATTGCTTAACATTTACGGTAGTTGATGACACACCTCATTAAAAAAAGTAATGGTAAATTTATTATGTTTCATACAAAAATAAATATAAATTAAAATATCGAATTTCCTCTATTACCATGGATTGCAGAAATTAGTTCGGTTTTGATTGCTGGAAAGGTGGTAGGCAACTTAAATGACAAATGTATTTTTGGATTAATTGCCACAGAACTGCTCTAGAGCAGCGAAATCATCACAATGTGCTCGTTTTAGAATAGGGCAATTAATCAAAAAATCCATTTGTCATTTAAGTTGCCTACCTTCTAGCAACCAACCACTGACGAATAGATAAATAATTTAAAATAAAAATTTTATTTTTTTAATTCACTCTCTTCATAAGTTTACCTGAACTTTTCTTTTTTTTTTCATCCAAATCCCTAAAGATTTGAAAGTTAAGAAATCGGGTTGAAAAATTTTAAATACACTAGAGTAACCCGTTGCGAAAGTACTCGCAATCAATATTATGGCGAAAGGCGAGTATATGGTGGCCTGATGGTGTCAGATCAGCTTGAGACTAACCTCATATTCAATTTGAAGTTGACAATAAATTAAATTTTTTTTATTTTAAATTGTATTAAAAAAATATATATTAATAAAAAACATTTTCTTTTACATTCACTTGAAAATAGAATAAATTCCCAAATTTTGTTAAATTAATAAAATTTTTTTTTATCTTTTCGGTATCTGAGGCCATATTGACTTGAAACTTTAATAAAATTCACACTTAACATAATAAATTAATTATTTTACATAATTTTTTTCTACATTTTTTATTTTTTTTAAGAAAAAACTTGAATTTTTCCCAATAAAAGGTTATTGACCCCTCAATCTAAAGGTGTTTATTTCAAAGTCTAGGAATTATTTTCAGCATTTAAGTATTAATTTATTATTATTATAATAGATAAGATACACAAAATAACACCGGATTTTGATGATAATTTGAACCATAAAATTTCTTTAATATTGTACTTAAAAAAAACCTGATAAATAAAAGTTTAATTCATCACCGCCACCTACCATCTATAATTAAATAACTCTAGAAAAAAATAATGGGAAATTTTGCATACAATAGAAGAGACATCTCCACTCAAACACTTCGATTAGAAGCTTATTGGATTTATATACTCCCATTCATTTTACACACACGCATACACTTCTGCTATGAATTCTAAGAAAATATAATAAGTGATTATGAATGAAGATGGTAACATAAAAAAAAAAACAAAAACAATACGTATATAAAAAACATGTTTTATTGGTGAATAATTGTTTTTTCGATCGTATCAATTCTCTGCATCTTTGTATCATTCATTAAAGGTCAAGAACTTAATTAAATTTCTAAAATTAATTCGTCTCTTCATTTGCATTTTAAACTAATTCATATCCAACTTATAAATAAGGTGCCTATTTCATTATACAATTAATTATATGCTGAATTTTATTTATCTAAAAAGAGAGACTCTTTTTCTTTCAAAGATTAAGAGGTGAGTAAAGGTCTTGTGTTTGAACCCAACACTTTAGATAAAAAAATAATTAAAATGAAATGATAAAATTTTTATATTGTATAAATATTTTGTTTTTAATTAAACACACAACAGTAAAATAAATATAAATAAATAAGTATTACTTCAAGTTTCTTAAATAAATAATAATTTCATAAACACTAAATGATATTTTATTGAAACCTTTCAATATTTATTTTTTTTTTTAAGTATGTTTTTCCATAATATATTCAAAATTAATTTTTCCAAATTGTGAATTTAACCTAATAAATTAATATATTTCTTTTTTTTTAAACATAACTGCAAAACTTATTATTTCGCTAGTTAATAAGCATTCTTAGTGCCCACGAGCTTCCTAAGTGAAGCGAGCCCTAGTTCGAACGGAACACAAACACAAAGCAACTTTTTGTCTCTTTTTCTCTGTTTGTTATGTATGCCCTGCTCCATTGGAGCTAATGCCTCAGGGCAACAGATCTCAAGAAATGTTTTTAATTAAGCCTTGTGCATTGCTCTTATTCTTTAAATCAGGTGGTCACTAAAAAAAATAAAAGAAAATGAAATTTATAATTAGAATTATTTAAGGGTTTTTTCGCCCACAACATCTAAATTCTATATTTTCATTTCTCAAGTGGATGATTTAAAACCAACAACGTGGGTTGCTTGGAAGGAATGAAGTAAAATATGATAAATTATTTCTGCGATAATAGCCAACCCAAGCGTATTTCATATATTTTCGCTTAATTATATATACTAAGGAATGCAACATTTCACCTTCATTTCATCATTGCTTAGGTTGGTGAACTACTGATTCAAAATTATATGTTAACCTTTGAGTTTTTAATTATTTTAAAATGAAAATTCGCTGAATTTATTAACTATAGAGTCCTTATTATAAAATTTAAAAATTAAATATTAGATGGAAATATTTACATTTTATTAGCCAGAACTTGTTTTAAAAATAATATTATCCATTTGTCACATATCATGGAAAGATTTTTAACATAGTATATGAATCAGTTTTATGCCTCAAGACCTTTTGACTTTTGGTGTTTATTTTTATACCCTTGTTGTTCATATAAAAGAATCTCACTCCAATCTAAACACGAACAAAATTCTTAAACATTCTTCAAGTCTATTGATTTTAAATTTGTTACTTTTTATTTTTAACATGAAATTTATCAATCTTTCAAATATTAGCCTCTTCCTCCTCTCTAAAATGGGAAAAAATCCGCAATATTGATGATTTTTGTCATGATTTTGCATATAATGATGATAATTTGATCATTCGACCTTTTAACTCGATGGCATTTGCAAGTGTATAATTTTCTTGTCGTTATCTTCTCACTACTAACACTTAATCTTTTCAATTTTATTTAGTCTCTGAATATTGATGAGATTGCATAAAAGTTGATATTCAATCATTTTCATTACATTCTTTGAATTAGACATTTAACAGTCCGATGACGAGTGATAAAATCCATTAATTAAACATTATTATTCAATTTGTTAAGTGGTTATGGTTTGGGAGGGAAAAAATTTTAAATGAGCATTTAACCATTTAGTAAAACTAATTAGGTACAATGTACCATGTCTTTCGGCTTTTCGAATCTTTCAACTCAATTAGTACTAACAAAAATTGTATATAAAGAAATTTCTTTCTTATTGATTTCAACATTAAAAAGATACTCTCGCTTGTGTTGTTTTTTTTTCTTATCCTAAGATATTTAAGGCTTATTTCGGGATTATAAGATAGTTGAAAGATAAAGAGAGAGATTGCATAGCGAGATGAAATATTCATAGATGAAGAAATAAGAATAATATAGCCAATAATATGATAATGATAGGGTCAACTGAGAAGAAAGTGGAGAGGTCAAATGACCATTAATTTATTTTAATAAATGAGTATAAATATTTATATCAATAACAAAATCAGAAATCTTAATAGCCTTTATTTGGAAACTCAGGTGAAGAAAGGGACTGAACTTTTCTAATAAAATTATACGAGAGGTTCCTAAATTAATTAAAATTTTGAATTAGACATTTATTTATTTTTGTTAGAACTGTTGAAAAGAACAAATAAAATCATCATGAACTATTTTGCATTCACGTTTTTGCTAATTTTTCGTGACATTTTATTGAAAAGAGCTTGTGTAGAATTTTGAAACACATGACGTATGGAATTGAAATTATTCCAGAGAAAAAAGAAAATTTTTTTTATTTAAAATTTACATATATGTCCATATTTATTTAAATTAACTGGTAGCGAATATAATTTAAATAACTTTTTTCATGTAGAATGGGAAGCTCTTGGAATGTGAAGCAAGACCTCTATCTCTGCTCCAAGGGCATAATATATAATATATCGTAGTAGGTTATAGTTTTCTCTCAGTTGGACATTATGGTGAAATTTTGTAAAACAAATGAATTCACAAATTTTTAAAACCAATTTGCCAATACATGTAAACAATTTTCCTTTAACTAATTTCATCCATTTTTGGAGGGATTATATTTTCACTCTTCAAAATAATAATTACATAGGGAATATGGGAAAAATCTGAATTTTTATTATTTTTAAAATTATAATGGATTATTTAAAGATAAGTTTTATCGAAGAGTTATCGAAATACAGGAACCTTCACTTATTTATTTATTTTTTTTTTAGAAAATTTGAATGATTAAATCAAATTCCTTGTAAGATTAAATTCCAATATCTTCTTAATTTTTGATCTTTTAAATGCATCCTTGAAAGATTTTTGATTAAAGAATTTTTTAAGAAGTTTTGCAATATTATTTTATGAGTTTCTTGTATGTCGGAAACTAAAAAGATTTAATATAAATCTTTTGACATATAGAAAACACACATTTATTCCTTTAGTTCATTGTATTACTTGTTGAATAATATTAAAAGACCTTTGATAGGATAATAAATAAATGGACAGAGATAAACGTGTGCCATAAAATTGACCACCTGTAATAGAGTAAACTTATTGGATTTCTCCCAAAACCAATTCACTTCAAGGTCTTGCTATTATTTAAATTAGTAACATCTAGAAACGGTAAACATTTAATTATCTTCTATGATTGCACTTATAAAATATGTTCATATCTGATAGAAGTCGAACAAAAAAAAAAAAAAAAAAAAAAGAAAAACGCCCACAGGATTTAAGAAAAATCACGTCAGCGAAAAATGTTTAACGGCGGCAAAATTCTTTTACATTCTACAAGTTTCTTTATTAATAAAAATCAGTCACTTCTAGAAATAATTTTTCAAAATAGACAATTAAATCGAGTTAACCACTGCAAAACATTTTTTTCAGATTATCATTATAAAGAGTTTCCAAATGATATTTAAAAATTTATATTATTTCGGCATTTATATAAAAAATTAAAATGCCTTTTTGAATCTGTCTATTTCAGAAATTTTCTATTAATATATCTATTTATCAAAATTTCTCATTTAGAGATTCATCTCATGCCATGACGGGCAAACAAATTTTTTAATGTCTTGCCTGAATTGCGAGATAAGAGCTAAGATGTATCACCCTTTTCCATAAAAAACCGAGTAGACTTCTCAATATTTTTTTAATACGAGAACAAACAAAAATGATTTTTAGTCATCATTCTCAGAAATTATAGATTTAATTTTGTAAAATGTTATTATATATTGATTTTTTAAGGGAATATAAAGAGTTAATGGAAAATAAAACATTTTCTCTTATTTTTATAATTCTCATTTGGGAAGACGAACCGCTAATTGGATTACAGATCTGAAGTTGCAAGACAACTTATGTTCGTGTCCGGCTTGCCGCAAAAAATTATTTAACTTTACCAAAACTCCCCTCATTAGGTAGGATAGTAGAGATAATCTCACTCCCATTAAGAGGCACAAAGAGCCCAATTCGTGATGGTCGAACTGCCTATGGGACGAGAAATTTGTCTCAAAAATTCATCATCAATTTACTCACTTGACATTAGATAATTTATTAAATTGTTCAAAAGGATTAATTATTTGGTGTATGTTTGCGTGTTTTAGCCGGAGACAGTGCCTCAAGCATCAATCGACATGAACAAGGTGGTAGAAGTAGCCGATGCGGAGGAAGTGACTGGCAATGCGTTCAGTCTGGCCATTGCTACCCCGGAGAGGGTGCACTTCGTCAAAGGGACGTGTCGAGAGGAGGCTCGTTGGTGGGCAGACGTGCTTGGCGTATTCCCTCGTTCCAAGGTAATGTACCATCAACAAACCCACCATTAAAAATTTAAAACTAGCGCAACCATAAAAATCTACTAAAAGGAATATGAGGCGTACAAGTTTAAAATATTTATTTGACGAGTAACAAGAACAAATTTCATTTTTGATTGAAACTATAAAGAATATTATATTTTCAATTTAAAAATCTATTTTACTTTTTTAAATTTTCAAGGACTTGTTCTTTTAGAAGATGACATGTTATTTTTTGAATAATACAAACATTCTTCATTATCTTTTCGAAAATGGATAGTTTAGAACTAGGTCGGATCTGTTTTATTGACAATCCTATTGCTCTGATGAAGGGTATGTGCTTGAAATATCGACCATGAAAATTGTAATTTTTTGCTACTTTCTAAAAGTTTTGTTTTTCTCAAACTGTTATAAATGTCATGATTATTTAAATATTTAAAAAACTTCTTACTTTATAACTCATAAAAATTGCAAATTGAATCTTTGACAAGAAATATTTAAAAATAACTTTCAAGGGGCGCTAGCGTTGCAAGGTTTTTTGTTGGCCAGGTTTTTTTTTTTTGTAAATTTGAACATAATTTTTTTTAAATTTTTCACTACCCTCCTTTCTTTGTTTTAATTTTATTTGTACTTATTTTATTGGAAAATAAGGAGGTTGCAGTCGTCACTGAACTTACCATTAAAAGAATGTTTTTACAAATTCGCTAAAAAGAAAAACAGAATATCTTTATTTTTAAATACACCCACCCTGCCAGTTCATTAGGGCTATAAAGGAAGAGTTAGTTCTCTGGATAAAAAAATATTAAACCAAAAGATTTTCCGCCCCCTGGGAATCGAGGGTTAAAAGAATATTAAAGGGTCAGAGCAAGATATGATAAACCACCTAAAAATTTAGAAATATTTAAGAAAAAATCAAAAAAATCAAAATAAGAATAAAATTTTTAATGTACGAAACACATATTAGTACTGGGGGCTAGTACTGATGCAACATTGTCGAAATTTGATAGATTTGAGGGTTAATCATCTCTGGCTTGTGTTGCTTAATTTAAGCTTCAAATAATTTAAAATTCTCTAATAAGAGGTTGATATACATTCCATAAAAGAGATAAAATGAATTTACTATTCCATCTATTCCTTTATATAAGTCTGTCCCAAATTATTTACGTATGAAACTTTAAATTGGAATTTCATAAAGATCTGTTCAATTGGTAGAGAGAACAATTAAAAAATTCATCGTATCTATAAAAACATTCTTATGATTAGAATACTTTCTTTCTCTTGGATACTCTTGTCATCTATCCTGCCCCAAAGAATGTAAGGTTGACTTTGAAATGAAAAAATTTTATTTAAGAAGATTTCACATTAAATGAATTAATACATTTATAAATATTTTTTTTCTAATAGATTATTTAAAAAATTTTATTTGAATATCATCGGAGTTTTCTGTAAAAAAATAAAGGAAGGGTATTTTTCAAATCGAAACATCAGATCTATAAAAAAAAATTCATTAAAAAAAAGACTTCTTAATTTATTTGAATAGATTTTTATATTAAAATATTTCTCAATTAAATGTTCACAATATTCTTATGCTTATAACTTTAGTTCACTTAAAGGTTTTTAAATCTTTTAAAATTGTTAAGCGACACTGAGATGATGAGAGCAAATAAAAATTAATAATTCAATCCTAAATACATCGGTCCCAGGATTATTTTAAATGAATTGACAGCTTATTTAAATTTATTAATCTAATAAAGGCCTTGTATTAATGATTTAGTGAAGCAAGGTCAAGCAAGATTAATTCTCGGATGGAGTGCCCAAGAGACATAACTAAGGTCATTGCTTGTCATTGGACTTAATTTGATTTATGTACATCAATCTTCCTCTCTATCTTAAAATACAATAAAAACAGAAATATAAATTATTTTTCTTTCTCTTTTTTGTCTTAGAGCAACTGAGGTCATAGGTCAAATTAATATATAATAGACAAAAATTTACTCGTATTTATTTAAATTAATTATCCTTTATACTTTAAATTAAATTAAAAGCACTGTCCCTTCAAGCAGAAATAAAACCCTTGCCTAATTACTTAAAAGTAGTTCACTTCCCGTCCGAAACGATAAAATTTCATTTATATAGGCTACCAATTAATTTAAATAAATATGAACAGAGCCTAAGCCTGAGTCAACCCCGAAAGATTTTAAAAAATTCATTTTTGGGTCTAATTAACAGAAAAACTTTTAGTCCTTTAACATTATTTTAATGATCACAATTCAACACTTAAATTCATATCTACAATATTGGGCCAACCTATATAAAATACACAATGTACACAGGATTATTTTTTTAAGATCAAATGATTTTTTGGACAATATATTTTATTTATTAGTCGTACTTATTATTTAAGTTATTTTATTTAAATTATCTTGGCTATCAATCACTCTAAATAAATATATACGGAATCTATAAAAACATGTTACATGCTCTCAGATGTCGAAAAAGACAAAAAACAGACAAGAGATTATTAATCAAACATAAGCAACCAATTTAACAAGATGGTATTATTGGTTGCGTTTTATAAAAGACAGGCGTCTTTTATTAAATATAATTATATTATTATATAACACAAAAGTTTAATAATTGCTAAAATAATATGATTTTCTTAATTATCTTGTCTATCAAATTTAAAAAAAGAAAATAAATTTTTAAAGTGATTTATCTTTTGATACAAAAACACCTTAATTAAAAAAAAAATCAATAAATTTAAGTTTATACTTCATACCGAATTAACAAAATCCTGCTATTAAGTATTGTCTCTATATGGCTTCATAAAGACAAAAATAAATTAACAGAAAGATAAAATAAAAGTTGTTTTGGAAATAAATATACATAAACCCTTCCGGGCATCAATCACGTCCTTATTCACACTTCCAGCATATATTTTTTATAAAGCGAATACCTAATATACATTAAAATAAATTGAAGGGGGAGGAAGTTTAAGTTATGGATAGTATATAGGTGTATAGTTCTCTTGGGCATTCCATCCAAGAATGAATCTTGCTTCGCTACATTAACACAAGGTCTTTATTACATTAATAAATATAAATAAGCTATCAATTCATTTAAAATAATCCTGGGTTTGAAGCCTTGCATTTAGGATTAGATTATTAATTTTTATTTGCCCTCATTATCTCATAACATATAGTATAAGATCTGGAATAATGTGATTTTTCAAAGAAATAAAAAAGGTCGCACGAAAATTTTTGATTAGAAAAATAAAAGATGCATTCGACTAATCGCTTATAAAATAAACGACATATCGTAAATCCGCCTAACCTCATAAGAACATAACTAAAAAAAAAAAAGTAATAATTATAATAAAAAGATTTGATAATATAAAAAATTGATTTGAATTTAATTTATGTATTAATATATTTCAGATTATATAATTATAAAATTTGATTGAGTTTTAACAAATCAAATTATTTAACACTCTATATATAATTAATAAACCAATAACCGTTATATTTTTTTAATTATAATTTCAATTTTAGAAAATAGACAATGTAAATATTTTTTTTTAACTTAAAATTCAGAATGGATGGCGAGGTGATCAAGTCATTCTGATTTAGATAAACAACACGTGCATATTATTCTCCTTCTCCAGGAGATTATCATACTCGCGTGGGTTTAGCAAACTGAAGGTAACATGGTTGATTGCTTCAGCAGGCACAACCAATTCTCCGGCCTTATTTATTTATTATTATTAATGAATAGTTTTCAATATTTCCAACTGTCCTCTGGGAGGTGGGGGATTGATGGATGTTCGATGTTCTAAAAAAAAGTCGCCTGCAAGTCGAGTTACCTTCAAGAAATGCAGAGAATCCCGTTATTCCATCGTAGAGAGACCTTGACATCCAATCGCAAAAATTAAACTATATCAGGTCAGGTTATATTTGGCATTTCTAACCACGGATATTTATTTATTTTCTAACGACCTTAAAAAAATAGCAACCTGTCAGAATGTCTCGAGATCATTTATTTAGCAAACACCAGATAAACGTTTAAGGTAAATAACCCATTATATTTTATATTTGGAATTAATTACAAATTCAAAAAGAAATATTTTACCGTTGTATAAACTTCCTTAGAAAGGGAGGCACTTTCCAAAATAACTAAGCCTCCTCATAAATTCTTGATTTATTTCATTATTTTACTATCTTCATCAGTGACCTTTCTTGAGAAAAAAAATAGGATTAGCCTGAGGGGTTAAAAAGAATTTATAGATCTTTTCAGATTTAATAGAAAAAAAGATTAAAAAGCTAATATTTATTTTTATATAAACTTGCTAAAAAACAAAAATACCAAAGAAAAAATTTATTTTTTTCTAAGAGAATGAAATTATAAAACAATTCCAGGCTACGTTCCTTGCATTTTACTTCTTTTTCTTATTAACTTTCTTTTCTCTTAAAAAAAAAGTCATTTTACAAAACTTTGACTAATTAAAATTAAAGAAAAAATTTAGAATAGAAAGGAAATAGAGACCTGTAAACGTTTCTAGATCTTTTCAGATTTAATAGAAAAAAAGATTAAAAAGCTAATATTTATTTTTATAAAAACTTGCTCAATGGGGTAAATGTGAAGATCTCTAAGCGAAACTTTTTTTTTTGTCTTTTGGGATCAGAGATCTTATAGATATTTATATAAATTATTTATTATATGTATTTACCGTTACCTGAAAAATTAAATAAATTTTTATCGGCCTTACGGCAGAAATAAACCTCTTGAATTTCAGGTTGTAAAAATTGATAATGTCAACACCTTAAATCTTTCGGGCGGGGTCAACAGATCTTATTCTCTCAAATATTATGCTACTGAAGTTTTATTTGTTTCGAGATTTTTTTTATTAAAACAGATCAAATCAAAAAGTCTAAATTTTGGATAAAAGTTTTGGCATACAAAAATTTAACTATTGAGGGTTTAAAATATTTTTGAGAAAGAAAAAATTTGAGCTATACAAAGGACGGATAAATTTAAAGGTCTCCCAAAGAGACTATTTCCTTGCTAAGCTAATTGTAGAAATATACATTGAAAATTATTAAAATTAGAGTACTAATATTAACAACAACAGCCGTCATAAATTTTTATATTATTTTCTTATAATTATTATTGATGTCCATTTTCTAGATTTTTTTGTTTACCACCTATATTTATTCTCTTTAGTAAAAGTCGCAAAATTCCAATTTAATCTATTACTACAACAATAACCACTCAGGGCTCACATCATATCACTATCCAGCTGAGAGATATTTCTTCTGTTCCTCCATGCCACTATGCCAGTCCTCACCTACCTCCCTCACCAATCCCCAGGCGGAATTCCCGCTTTGGTCTCTCTTTTGGTGGCCTATCCTATACTAAATCAATCATAGTAATAAAGCAAAGAAAAATAATAAAAGACGGCTATTTAAATGCAAAGAGATTATTATTGATCTGTTAAACATTAACTTAATGACATTAATAAATAAAAAATTTGAAAAAACGTTTTCGTCGAAATCTAAATATTTATATTATTAACCGCATAAATAATGAGGAAGTTCTTAAAAGCCAGCTGCAACCACAAATTATCAGGAAATACAAAAGCCAAGATAAACTTATTTTTCTACTAAATATAAATATTATTGCATAAGAGGATTTTAATGTATTAATTTTCAAGTTGAAAAAAAAAAGATAATTTCTGCCGGAAAATAGTATTTAGCTTTTTTTCTTAATCTCATTTGACTCTTTGTTATTCTGAATAAATTAGTCACACTATTAATATATAAATGAAAGAATAAAAAAAATTATATAACAAGAATTAACACCTTTTATGTGCCTTTATTCGCACTTAGATTTATTTTATATTACCTACAGACAGGAACCTTGAAATCAAATTACTTTTGATTTGAACTTATTATTCTCACAAAATTATCCTCCTGTATATAAAGATATATAAAGATTCGTTTATTAAATATTTGTGACAATTAAAGTTAAAGATAGCTGAATCTGATATATTCGCGCTTCTGATTCAAAATTCATTTTTTGATAGATATAAAGATCAAATATGGGCAGGAGAAATTTAATTCTTGACTTTTGCTCTCTCCACTTTTTACTTTCTTTTATCTATATATGTAATATAGTATCTGGTAAAGGCCAATTTTTTTTTAATTTGCCAAGAAGAGCCAATAAGAAAGATTTTTCAAAAATAGGATCTTTACTGTTAGATATAAGCCCTAACGATTGGGTCATTCGTAAACTGATTCCACAGCCTAAATACATTTTCCCAAAGATGAGACCTAGCTCAATCGGTTCCAAGTTTCATAAAAATAGTTAGAACCGATTTATATTCATTCAAATATACAATTATTATATAACAATAGTAGATAAATAGAAAAATGATAGGATTTAAAAATATTTATATTTTGTTACTAGGGCAAAAACTCCTTCCTGTTTTCTATGGAATTCTTAAAAGAATAAAGTGGGCCCTAAACAATTCTGGGAATGATAACGATATACAGTAGTATATTTCAAAGATTATTTAAGAAATAATTTATATATGAATTTTAATTAAACTTATTAGCGTTAATTTTGAGAAAATCGAAAGAAGAAGAAAAAAGTATATTAGTAAAATATTAATACCGGAATATTTCCAAAGGCGAGGTTTAACGTATTTTAATAATAGTTCCCGAAATAGTATATACTGAATTTTAACAAAATCGTTAGAAACGTTTCCAAAAATAAATTTATATTACTTTCTCTTGTTTAAGCAGATAAGAGAAAGTAGTGTGATGTGTTCTTAGTCAAAGCAGATTTTTTTTAAATATGTAATAATATTAAAATTTTAATATATTTGTTTGTTTGTTTTTTTTAAGCCTTTTTCGGCATCAGAGCCCATTTAGACTCCGTCCTTATTTATTAATTGATAGCAAATATACTCAGGACGGGAAGCGAACCACTGGCCTTTGGTACGTGAGGTCCTATACCTCAGCTCCAAGGGCCCCCTGAAATTTTAATAATAGATATTTTACTATTGATCATGAATAAATAAAAGAAGGAACATAAACACCAATTAAATGAGAAAATCAAATCAAATTAAAGCTCAGAATGCTAATAATTCTAGAATACAGATTCTGAATAATTTAAATTTAAAATTTACTATAAACAAAAATAAACTTTTAAGCTTATTTTAATAGGCTGTTTCTAAATAGTGAGAATGCAAAATTGAGTCCAAGGGTAAACACGTATATGGATTTGTATAAGCATCTTATCATATTCCCAGTTAGACATTCAATTTTTTTTTATACCTTGGAATAGGTTTTAGAATGTTTTTTATACACTATAAAGAGATTAAATAAGAAAGAAATTGTTAATCTATTCTTAATCATTTGTTTGTCCCTCAAAAGAATAATTATTTCATTATGTACGACTATTCACCAGTTTATTTTAGAGCTATTTGAAGAAAAGAATGAAAGTGAAAAGTCGTATTTATAATGATTGTCAGAAACTTCCGCTAATTTAGACTTCTTTAAGCTCAGCTTCTAAATTCCCATTGTGAAATATAAAAATGCAAGTATTTATCAGGTGATTCATTCGTGAATAGCCTCTTATCTTGATTTGCTTGTTTTATTTCCCGTTTTTCTTGTTCCTTATATTTCCCATAATCAAGGATATGTTGTGAGGATTTCCTAAACATAACCTGTCAAATTCTAAATTGGGGTGAAAACAGTATAATTATTTTTTTTAACTCTATACTAATAATATGTAATTTTTTAATTATATAAAAATTCTTGTTTCATGAATTTTTCTGAAATAACATGATTAATATTTTTAACATTGTCAACAATAGGGACAATTATGGGGTTACTTACTTTAAATGTCTATCTTAATTTTACATTTCTTTATTTTGACTTTAAGAAATTAGATTGATGGTAAGATAATATCAGAGATCTTTGCCCTAGTAACCTTTAAAAAAATTCCTAATTATTATTGAAAGTAAAATTAATCAATTTTTATGGTAAATGAATAAATTTCTTATTTATTTTTATCATTCCTAAATATTGAAAATTAAAAAAGAATTTGTAAGTTGTCCTACCACCTGTATAACAAAATAATATCGATGGTTTTATTGCTTATTTTTGTTTGCCTTTTACTGCTAGTGGGTGTGGATCTTTTTGTGAGTGGCAATGTTCATTAAGTAAATAGTCGGTGGGCGATATTAGAGTGGGTTTTGTCGCCTTGGCAGGAATTCAATTGACGGGGGCGCAGAGAACAGGAGACAAAAGACTTTTCCCCTTTTTCCCTTTTATCTTGCAAAAACTTGCAATTCTCAATCGTCTTTCTTTCTTCCTTGTAGGGTCGACACAAGAGGAACGCCACCTTCCCAGGTTCACAGACTACCAGCGCACTTCTCCAACAACCCGCGTCCATCAGAGGTGAGTTAAACGATCATCTTTTCCATTTAAGGTATTTTTGAAAGAATCTCTGACCCCTGAAAATTAGATTTTCATTTGCCCAAATTAATTGAAGAATATAAGTATTATATATAATATTTAATTTAACATTCGATTTTATTATTTTTATCTAAATTGTATACTACTCTTAGTTGTAAATGTATATCATATTGTTTTACTAAGTTTCAAAAGTATAAGAAATCACCTACTAAAATTATATCCCAAAGCTTTTATTCGAATCTTTAAGACACACTCAACAAAGCACTACAATTTTACACTCATTCTTAAAAATTTTATTAATCGAATAATTACTTTTGGATGGGTGGGAGATTTGGGACAAATCAGACAAAGTGGAAAAAAACTCAAAGTACAAAAAAATCTGTTTAAAACTAAAAATAAATAAAAATGCCAATTTATATATTAGAACACATACTAATACCTATTTATAAATTATAAAACAAAACATAAGATGGGAAAAAATATAAGAACTGAAAAAATTTGTAAGAGATTTCTCTTGAGAAACATTAACAAATTTGATCGTAATAACCCACCGACTAATTTTCAATTCGTTCGGTTTAAGCTCCGACAAGCACAGTTCTATTATAAATATTTAATGCTTAATTATTGTTAGTGGTATCTATTTGCATTAAGTTCTTATTTACTCATTAAGATATGTAAATTTTCGTTATTCATAAATAATTATTTTTAAAATAATGGCAGCCCTGTCCCTTGGTGCAGAGGTAGAGGTTTCGTCACACATACCAAAGGTCAGTGGTTCGCTTCCTGTCCTGAGCGACAAAATGTATTTCTATTATATTGGCTACCAATTAATAGAAATAAATAAGGACGGAGTCTAAATGGCCTCAGATGCCGAAAAAGACTTAAAAAAAAAAAAGAAAAAAAGAAATAATGGCAAGTTTCTATCAATTCAGCCGAAACCAAATTTGTTTTACCACACTGCTATATAAAATTGTAATTTTTTTAATATTAATTACTTGATTTTTTAATGATGGATGAATGGAGTACTTAGCCATTCAAACGTCCTTAAAGGAATATAAAATTGTAATTTGTAATATTTCAGAAAATACTGAATAAAATTGAAAGATTTTTTAACTAGAATATTGCTGAGATCTTTCGGATTTTTCTGGACTAAGCCTCATATTAAAGGGACCTCTTGATTAATTTTTTTTTAAAACCTTTTTCGGCATCTAGAGTCCGTTATTATTTATTTATAACATTTGGTCGCCAATATAATATAAATAAATTTTTGTCGCACAAGACGGAAAGCGAACCAGTGACCTTTGGTACGTGAAGCAAGACCTTTACCACTGCACCAAGGGACAGGGTATCTTGATTAATTTAATGATTATTTACTCCGATATTACAATATTAAAAAAATTCACCAGGTTACCTGCCTTTCAATGTTTGTTATTGTTTATTTCTCTTCCTTTTTTTTTTTTTTTTGAATTTTATTGAAATGGATTCACCATATTTAAAACGTTCCCCCTTCCTCCTATATGTGGAATCATAAATCTTAAACAAACAAAATGAAAATTTTAGTATTTTTATTTTTTTATTTTTTTTTATTTCAATTTTAAGTCACTCGGCTGCTGAGGCCATTTTGACTATTTTTATTTAAAAATGTAATTTCTTTGAATTATTATTGAAATTGAATCTGAATAAAGTATTGTATATATTAATAATGAATATATATATATATATATAAAACAATTTTAATGAAATATAAACAGAAAAATCCAGGTACAAAGGTAGAAGTTTCGCTTCATGTATCAAGGGTCAGTGATTCACTTCCCGTTCTGAGTATCATAGATCACCTTAAGTATTTTTAGTTTTTTTTTTTCCAAGAAAAAAATGATAACAAATTTTTTTAAATAAATTAATTGGCGTTTTATATTAAAGTATAATCCTCGATTTACCTGCTACTCATTAATCCCGGATTTAAAAAAATGCAAAAATTTACATTTTCAAGACATCGTTTGAGTTTAAGCTGATCATGATATATTTTATAAAAAAATTTTCTGTATCTGTATCCATTTTCCTTATAAATATTAATCAGGATTTACCCGAAACCTTTGCCATATTATGAAAATCCATTTCTAAAGGAGAAGGATTTCTTTGAAAAAAGAATATTAATTAAATAGAAGAAATATCAAATTTAAGAAGAAGGAATTTAAATTTCAAAAGGGACTAACAAGTCGAGCAACAAGAGCTTTTGAACTCTCTAAATCTTCCGGTATTTTTTTTAAGAACCTTAGTAACAAACTTTAATTAATTAATGAATTACCGGTCCTAAATTGCTCTCATTATTTTTAATTGCAAAAAATTTATCTAAGATATTGCTTTTTTTTTTTTTATATATTTATTTCTTTACACTTAGTTAAAAACTTTTTTAATAAGACTATTCCAAATATTTTTCTTAAATACAAAGAATAGATGAATTTTCAATCTAATATTTGAATAAAGAAGATTCCAAACATTTTTATAACTAAAAAAATATGGCGAAACAAAAAAAAAACAAAAAATATCACTTATTTTGTTAAATTAATTCATACCATGGGGTATAAATTAGTATTTGCAACTAGATAACCCACATGACCAACTCACTAATGATAAATTGCTCCAGGGCTCTTCTAGAGCTCAGTTGTTAAGGAGAATTTATATGTGCATGGTCCAAAGGCCCTCTGGACGAATCAGTGGCGTTTTACACATTCGGGGACCCATCCCAATATATTTTTTGGAGACCCCTTCTCCTTCAATTTCTAATGATTGCTTTTGAGGGAGAAATATTAGTTAATACTCGTCGTTATTAATAATAATCTGCATTTATTAAGACATAAGCATAACATTCATTTCAAAAAACTATTTCTTTCGTTAATCGTTATTACCTTCCTTATTTCTTCGTTATAAATATATTTAGTAGGTTGTACATTGTTTTATAGTATTAATTATGAGTAACTATAAACTAAGGGGCCTCACACCTCATAAAAACTAATACAGTATCCTGCAGACAGAGATGAACTAAACTGAGTGGTATATATTATCCCGTGTCCCTATGTCGCGGAACCCCTCGCAATTACGACATTTTCGTCACTGTAAATCCGCCCATGGGGTCAATCGAAAAATGATAACGGAAGTATGGAGAAAAAACCAGCAATTTAATCGCTCCTCCTCACGTCCTTTATTGCGCAAATATTTTGACTCACATAACGGATCAATCGAAAAATGCATTAGTAAGTTGGTCATTTAAGTTGCCTACCTTAAAGAAGGCAAAAAATTTATGCACCCCCTGGAATTTAAAAAATTCACTAAAAATGAAAATTGGTATAATTACTTCTCTTCTATGAAATTGAAATGAAAGCAATTTGTGTTTTATATCTTGTCTCCTATATCTATTATATACTCTTATTAACATTAACAATATTTAATTCTGAATCTTTATTTAGAAGCCTTTGAACATTTAATTAAATATATATTTTACAGCCAAATTTTGAATCTTTAGCTAAAAATGTTTCGTTAAAATTCTTGGTTTTAATAAATAAAACTTAATATCAAAAAATCTCACCTTACACATTTTAATTAATTGTTATCAAATTCCATTTAAAAAAAATATTCTTAAAACTAAATTCTTCTTTAACGAATGTTATTTTATGCTTTCTTCTTTTTTTTTTTTTTTTTTTTTTTAATTTAAAGATATATTTTTTTTACTTAAAGTGATCTCTTGTCTGGCTGAAGGCAAAACGTATATTATGTTGCTAGTTATCTAATTAATTGAATAACTCGAAAGGCATTTCCAGTCTTAGGCTCTACCCTCCTTTGAACATATGACGCAACAAGCATGGCGTTACGTGTTCGCAAAAGAAAATAGCAGCTGAATTCCCAGGCGAAGTTTTGAAAAATAAGCCTTTCCCCTTGTCTTTAAAGGTTATCACCGGATAATAATATTAATAATAATAATTATGATAATTAAAAAATGATAGATAGAGGAAGTTCTAAATATAATTAAATTAGAATCAAGGCACGATCAACCAATAATGTTTAAATGAGCTTTTTGATCATCTTCAGTCAACCATTCATTAGATTGTGCCCTGAGTTAGTTTAATACAACAAATGTAACACGTATTGTTGACATTCAGTCAAATATGTATATAAAGACGAGAAGAGTTTGATTTATATTTTAAGATGCTCATATTAATATTTCTTTTAACAATTATTATAATAGTAATTAAATTAACTTTTTCAAAATTTTTTTTTACTTATTAATAAAAAATTTATTTAAATTTAACTTTTAACGAGTCTCATGCATTTCTTTTGTCTTTATATTTCAAGTTATTAAACTGCCATATTTCCTCGTTTATTCAACTTATCTTGGGGGAGAAGAAGTTAATAATGAATAACTGTCCATCCCGTCAACAATATATATTTTTAATTTGCTTATAAATCATTTTTAATAAGATTATGGAAGTAACTATAACAAAAGAGACTTCAGAGTAATTTTACAAGCATTATATATTATCCTTCATATAACACATTTGATCTTTTCTTTTTCTCTATTCGGTCTTAAATAATAAATCATTGAGTTTTTAAATAATTCAAAATTTCCATTTTGTTAAAATTATTTAATTTTGAATGCATATATTATAGGCCTACATTAAAAGATCTGTTATTTCATAAATATATGTTAATAATTATTAAAATCATGAACTCCCCCCTCCCTGGCTATGCTAATGAAGAAGTATGGACATCATATTTTGAGAATGAACTAATGAAATAATATTGTTTTGTTAAGGAACCTAATTTATATAAAAAACAGTTCTCTCTGAATGTTTTTCTTTGCCAAAGGGCTGCGCATCTAATAATTGCACATTACCGTACAATTAAGAGGCCAAAACATTAAGTCATATCTAATTAAATACAATATTATCCCCTAAAATCCTATGTATAATTGGTAAGAATTTTTAAGATTTTACTTTAAGCTAAAAAGTACTCAACCTGAAAAAATTTATTAATTATTTTTTGATATTAAATAAATATTTTTTTCTATGTGTTCTTTCTTGTCGCCGCCTCCTTATTTTCTACTTGCCTCTTCTATTCATAATTAATTTGAATATATTTTTCCCATAATCTGGGTTTGAAGCAATTCCAAACTCTTTCACTCATAATCGTGCCAAGGGTAGTTGCTACCATACTACAAAATCTGTTTCCTTTTTCAGAAGTGAAAAATCAATATTGAATATGTTCATATTTTGGCCATGACTCTCGATCTTTGTTTAATATGTAGTACCTGGCTTCCCTAAGGTTTTTTAATGGATTGAAAGAATCAATAATAGAGATCTTTCAAACCTAAGTTCACAAATAGGCTCCTCCAAACAGAAACACCCTAAATATTTTTTCTCAAAGATGAGATCTAGTGCAATAGATTCCTCGCACATGATTTAATAAATATACCAAATTTCATCAAAATCGTTTGAGCCGTTTTCGAGATACATACATACATACATATACAATTATACTCACATAGATATATAGATAAATACAAGATTAGCTTGTTTAATAATTGTAGATAAAATATATTAAATTATATTATTATTTAAAAATAGTTTCTACCAGTAAAGAATATAGTTAGTAGCAATATTTTTTAATTTGGACTAAATTTATTGATTTATTTTAATCTTTTTATTCTAAAACAAAAATAAATACTTAAAAGAAATAGAAATTATTCAAAGAAGATACCAGCGGACAGACAACTATATGTCTTTTATTATCTAATAACGGTTTGCGTTTCTACCTCATCAAATTCATTCATAGAAGAAGTCACAAGTTTCTCCTGGGAAAATGGATATATTATGTGACACTGTTCTCTTTATAGGTATATATTATAAGACAATTACAAGACATTCTCTATATTTATTTTCATAATAGCTCTTTATTATAAATTAGTAAAATATCTTTTCTGGACTTATAATAAAGAATATTTTCTTGAGTTAAAAAATTGGACAATACAATGGCGGATTGGAGCTTTATGCGGAATTAAGAATACCCGGCATTAGACATTTGCTTTATTTATTTATTGTTTAATCCGGCAAAGAGGCCAAATTTTTGAAAATTTTTCTGTCCTTGGGGTTAAATCAAGGTTCTTTTTCAGCTCTGCCATCCACAATAAATGTAAATAAATTAATAAGCAATAGAATTTTGGATTTCACTGCTAAATCAATCCCAAAATCCGAAATAAATTAATACTTTATAAAAAATATTTTTGTCAAAATTACACTCTGATGAGTGTGCGATTTGACATAGTATGCCTCAATAGAATTTTTTAATTTACAATTTCATGCAAGAGAAAAATTTATATATAAATATTTTAACAGTTTTTCTATGAAGCGTGGTAGGTTACCCAAATGACAAGCTAACATTAGACAGGAATTCCTTGTATAAATAGGAAACACTTTTCCAGCTGCTTTTATTTCAAGACTCTAGAGAAGTGATTTGCAAAAAGTATTAACCAGGTGAAATTAACTCTATATTTTTAATGGAGAGATTAAAACCACTCTTTCTCTAATACTTAAGGGAGTATAGAAA
Source organism: Anisolabis maritima (assembly GCA_010014785.2). Taxonomy (NCBI): domain Eukaryota; kingdom Metazoa; phylum Arthropoda; class Insecta; order Dermaptera; family Anisolabididae; genus Anisolabis; species Anisolabis maritima. The sequence continues at coordinate 227 of JAAAKE020086024.1, read as the reverse complement.
ATATGGACATCCTTTACATTTTTTCTTGCTCCACCACCAATAAAATCCACAAAACAAATGCTAGAATTGAAAAAAAAAAAAAAAAGCATAAATGATGATTCCCTAGGAACGTTGCCTTTATTATTATTCGATAAAAAAAATACAATTTTTAATTTTATTTTTTGAATGTTTAAATAATTATTTTAAAATGTAATTTACGGTTAAAAAGATAAGAATTTTTTTTAAGT
>JAAAKE020086023.1:0-44269 GCA_010014785.2 Anisolabis maritima | reverse complement strand
CAAAATTTGAAAAAAAAAAAAATTTATAAAAATCAGAAATTCCATCAGAAAAAAGTAAAAATTGTTCACCATCCCTTTATTTTAGCAGCCAGGATCCGTCAATGAATACGCAAACATAATATAGGCTAATTGAAGCGGCCTGTGCAGAAAGGGTCCATCTTTTATTGCAAAAGCCCTTTCTTTCCATTAGGGAATTCAATTATATTAGTAAAATAAATATTTGATTTAATACAGGAAATTATTTAATAATAATAATAATAGTAAAATAGTTTTTTTATGAAACTAGTTCAAGGACTTGTAAACTTTGTAATCGAATTATTTTCTGATCACGATTTCTTAAAAAGAAAATTCTTAATCATCTTTTTCATCGAATATTGAATGTTTCCGTTGAAATATATAATATAAAACCTCTCTTTTTTTTTTTTTTTTTTTTTTTTTTGTTTTATTTGAATATAATATATTGCGGCAAAAAATAATTTGAATTAGCATGAATTAAAAATAAAATTTATTCTTAGGCCTATGTTTGTAGGGTGCGTGTCACACGCAATTATTACTGAATTAACGTCAAGTATTTAAGGTCGGTTGACAGAGATTATCAAATTACAACGAAAAAGCATCGGCTTCCTCTTATCGCTTAGTTATTAATATGTTTAAAAAAAAAAAATCAAAAATACCCTCTTTATTTTTAAAATATTTTTTATAAAAAAACCGAACTTTTTATTTATAATTATATTACTAAATTATCCTAACTACGTTCAAAAATTATTCTTAAAATAAGAAAATTTTTTGACTCATTTATAACTTAAATATAAATATAGTGTTATTGATTAAGAGAAAAATTGGACGGAAATTATGGGTTAAATTACTTAAAACCCATATGGAACTCATCAAAAGAATTATAATTAAATGAATGTATATGCTAAAAAATATTGTAGTATTCTCTACTAATTCTACTCTTCACCTGATAATGTCTTCTAAATTGAATTGAGGAAGGAATGGGGAGACAAGTGTAAGGAGTGCATTAAAAATAAAATATAACTCATAAAATTTTTACAAAATATTTTATCCGTAATCTCTAATGAGTTTGTTGATAGTAGAGGGAGTGGGTTTGGTTCCCCAGTCACACTAATTTAAAATTAAATTATATTAGTACAAATTGATTTAAATATTTTGAGAGGCCGGTGGGCCTGATCGAAATGAACAACAGCCAGCAATGTCTATGTTGACAAGCAAGGATAAGCACTGCTGAAACTCGGATGGGTGGCCCTGTGAAACGCCCGTAGGAAGCCATCGATATTTATTTATTTAAACTATATACATTTGAATATTATAAACTCTAAAAGAGTATAAATGAAATTAAAAAAAAAAAAAAAAAAAACAATATATATATATAACTTATTTTATATCTAAATAGGCTCAATTGCCGAAAGACAAAAATATGATTCTAAGTTCATTTTTACTTTTTATTACCTATATATGTAATATTTATTAAAGGGAAAGTATTGCTATTGCAAAAATTTGAGGTCGAGATTACAACAGAAATACACGTTTTAAGGTCCCCTGAGTCTCAAAAAAAGGTCTCGTAAAAATGGCCTGTCTCTGACTGTCTAAGAACAAAATATTTCAAAAACCTAGGCTGAAAAAAGAAATTTAAGCTAGGTTTTCCTGTCGAATGTAACATGAAGTTGTTGAATGAAATCGGCCGACTCGATTGTTCCGATGAACTTTTGTGGTTTTTTTCGATTTTTGTCAAAAGTAGTTATATGCGGTTTATCACACCAGATTTTTATTTTTATCTACTATGAGCCGCAGACAGAATAATACAATGTTTACTTAACGAACACAATTCATTTAAAGACGTTGTTCTACAAATCTAACACACAACTTCTTCTTGTGACTGTTCTATGAGGTGTCCATTATCCTAACATGTGTTTGTAGTTCGAACATAAAAATCTTTTCCAAAACCTTTCATTGTCTTAACTGTTAACTGTACTGGGTTTCCACCAGGCAGATAGAGATAGATAAATTTTTGCAGTAAGGTGGATTTTAAGTTATCTTCAACTCAGATTAGAAGCTTAACTGCTTTATCTTCGCAGAAAATTCTCCATTTATGTATACATAGATTCTATTTACCTAAAATGACAAATATTTAAATTAAATCCCACTTTTTTTTTAAGAATATCTTCCATATTTTGCGATGTACACTCCTAAAGTGGATATTTTCTTTAGTGAAATAAACCCTAAAAATTTAATTCAGAAGATTAATATTAAAAATCAAATAATGGTTTTTCCATGAATACATTATTATTTATACCTTTTTTTTTTAAGTTGAGATTAAATAAAAAACTTGCGTTGTTTAGAAATAAAAAGCTTGTTTTAAATAATACCTTTGCAAATCGATTAATGTCGGAAAAAGAAAGAAAAAAGAAACTGGGTCAGAATGACCCTAGCAAAAAGGGAAAGGATGGCTCTGGTAAATAGACAAGGATCGAATCAAGTTGAACGGATTAAAAGGGTGCTTGTGTTCACGATTTTGGATGATAAGAGAGGAGTTATAATGATACATAAAAAGGATAATAAAGGCTAAACGGAAAAAGAGAGCCACTACATCTTGATCTTTCGAACCTAAAAACAACCTGTTGAAGGAGTAGATATATTGAAAAAAATCTCCTCTCCTCAAATATAATTTATCTTGTTCAGCACCCTCACTTTTTACTATTATTTATTATTAATTCAAATATCATTTTATTTTGCGCATTGCGTTATTTGGGCTGTTGTATAGGTCATTTCACGCCACATAGCCTATCATCATTATGTACTGTAGTTAGATTGAATTCAATATTGATATATGGACTGCGGAAGTGAAGGCCAGGCAAGCCACTTCCAGTATGATACAAGAGGGATCTAAAAAGTGCAAAATATTGAGTAAATATTATTTATAAGCTTTTTTTTTTTTGCTTAAAAAGAATTATTATTTGTTTAAGTATTTAACAATTATCTTGAATCTCCAAATAAAAAATTATTTCTCTAGATTTGGGTTCATGATAATGGCTTTAGAATTTTATTGACAATGTCAATATATTTAACCTCTCGGCCACGGGGTGTGTTTCATAATAAACAAAATTTGATTGATAATTACATTTTTTATATTTAAAAATATTATCTTCCGGCTAAAATTGGAGATGATAAAATTGAGGTAGGCACAAAGATATTTTTTGTCTTTAATTTAATTAATAATAATTCATTTTAATTAATATATTTGAACATTCATTTTTTAGGCATCTGAGGCCATTTAGATCCCGTCCGTATCTATTTAAATCAATTAGGAGCCAGTATAATTTAAAAAAATTTTGTCGCTTGTGACGGAAAGCGAACCAATGACCTTAAGATCTAGAAACTCTACCTCTGAGCTAAGGGTCAGGGGGCTTATCACATCTATGTTTTTATTAAAATTAAATTAAAATTAATTATATTCTTTTTTCTTTATTGATTTAATTTCGCTGATGGATATCAGCAATACTCCAACAGGAACGTAAAATAATTTTACCTACATATGAAATATAAAGTAAGAAATAATTGCGTTCGCAAAAGACATCCACATTTTTTAATAATGTTGTAACAAATTTAGATAAAAGTTTTATATATAATTTTACTCGGAAGAAGATCTACTTTTAGGACATATAAAAAAAAAACTATAAGTTATATATGGAAAAAATATTGCTAGCCTAGCCTCCCCACCCTAATATTACAATGGTTATCAAAAATCATTCAATTCTTTACTTCTAATTTTATTTTATGTATACAAAATTTCAGTAAAATCGAATAATTATTATTTCAGTTATCGTAGAAATTGCCACAGACTGACACAATACTCACACGGACATCATTCCAAAAAAAAAAAAAAAAAAATTTAAAAACCTCAAAAGCACATTTTGGCTTCGGCTTCGATTTTTTGCGATCACATTTTTTTAACAGCCTAACCTTCGGTTGTTTGGCAGAGTTTTTTTTTAAGTCTTTTCGGCATTTAAGGCCATATAGACCTTAAGAATATATATTTACGATATATGTTACCCAGACATTTTTATTTATATCATTCGGTATCCAATTAATTTAAATAAATTTTCATCGTATTGCCTGGGATCCGAACCCACACCCCTTGGCTTTTAAGGTTATTAATACTGACAATGTCAATATCTTTAACCTCTCGGCCACAGGGAGTGAGAATGGCATATTTAAAAAAATGATTAAATAAAAAACACAAACTTGTTTTAAATTATTATTTCATGAATCGATGAATGAAAAAAAAAAAAAAAAATTCAACCATAAAATGAGGGAGAGGAAATTGTTATCCAGATTGATTAAAATATGACCTATTGTGCTTTATATAGGGAATATTATAAATTGAAACCTGAAAAATATCCCTCTTCATTTATTAAATTTGAAAAAAGTTTTAGCTATAGATAGTAATTTTTTAATATAATAAATTTCCTAAATAAATAATTTAAAAAATAAGTGGGTGTTTTTTCAAAGAATTTTCATTTATTTATTAAAAAATGCTCCAACTGAACACCTATTCTTTTTCTATGCTAGCAAGAATGATTAGAATTTGTCCATCAAGGACCAATGTGCACTTCCTTTGTGCACATCTTGTCGAATAAGAACAAAATATCAGCCATTTATGAAAGTCAGCTTTGATCGTTTTTAATCTTTTGAGCATGACTATATTGTAAAGTATTAATATAAACCAACGGGTGCTTTGGGCTTGGCTTTTCAATTTAATTAAAATTCAGTACTTCGTTCCTAATGGATCCCAATTCCTAACCAAATAAATACCTTTCCTAGAGGGAAAATTTTGGGTTATGCTTGAATGAAATTTAGCATAATTATAAGGTTTTGATATATAAAATCTATAGGTCTATAATATAAGGAAAGGATTGAAAATTAATTAATATTATCTCTAACCATACAAGCACTATATATCGAATTATATGATTGAATTTCATCAATATCAATTTCCCTTCTCTCTTTAAACAATTAATTAAGTTTAGGATCCATTCACTTAAGGCTTATTTTTACCTTCCCGTTCTCATAAAACCCATAATTCTCTAGCTTAAACCAGGCGTCTTTATACGCCATTTTTACATTTACATTGGCTAACCCAGATATCTCAAATTTCTTAATAAAAAATTTAATTAAATTAATTATAAAAAAAATTACTTTTTTAAAATATTTTACTTACTTTTACATCATAATATTAATATTATTCTTTTTGGAATAGAGGCAACGCCCTTATCTCACAGAGCCAGAAGTTCAATTAAATTTATTCAAAGTGGAGACCAATTAATTAGAAAATGGCAGGACAAATGAAACTATCTCATTATCTTAAGTTCACTTTCCACTATATATTTAGGACTCCCAATTCACTAAATATGGATGAATAAGAGTAAGTAATGGTATATATAATCTATAGAAATCTGATTGATATTCTGAAAGGCAATAGTTATTGTAACTATAAAGTAAAATTATCAAGTATTTTGCATTTCATTACTTTACTCTTATTTATACTGGAGGACTGAATATATGAAAATCTAGTATTTTTTATTTTTTTCGAAATCGAAATCTTCCCGAATTGAGTGAGATCCAAAAAAGTTCCGATTCAAAGATTCTTTGTGGATATATCTGTAGACACGACGGCCGATGAGTCTTGAGAGAGACAGATATGATAAACGGCGGGACCATACTACGCATAGACGTTTTGGGCTGAGAGAATGCAGATATAACTACTGATAGAATTACTTTTAAGAATGATATGCATTTTTAAAATTTATGAAGGAAGAAAATATTTATAATGTAAACGAAATGTACAGTGTTATTAAAAATGGACTGCAATCCACAATTTACAAATGTTGAAATAATTAGGAATTTTCTTAATCATAAATTTACCTATGCAGCTTGAGAATCATAGTTTTCTGGTCTCAAAAGAGTAAACTATCTATGTTATTGTTTAATGCAAGAAGTTGAATAGTTTATCCTTTTTTACTATTGAAAGCGATTTAGTCAATATCATCATTTATGGCGACATTGTAATGTTATTATTAATAATATGATGAATTCTTTTGTAGGTGAAAAATCCTGAAAGAAATTTTTATGGATAAAGATGAAGACACTGTACTTTTCTTGTTATGTTAATTCTGTTTTCAATTTTTTAATTTTACTGTCATAATTATATCCAATCATATTTACGATATTTTATATTGTTTAATGAAGATTATATCAACATTTACATTATTATTATTATATTTATATACGAGTAAATATATTTGTATACGAGTAAATATATTTGTTCATTTAAAATAATAATTTTTAAAATTATCACTAGTGAAAAGCCAAGGGATTCCAGGCGGTCCGATGAAAATTTATTTAAATCATTTGAATATCAATTGATATAAATAAATATGCCTGGATAATGTATTCTAAAAAAAATACGTATTATTTAAAGTTTATTTGGTCTGAGATACCGAAAAGACTAAATAAAATTAAAAAATGGGGCCAAGACCCCGAGAAATCTGATATTGAATGCTGGAGAGGGGTTTGAAAATTTGTAACATTTTCGTTTATATTTTATACCGTTTTATTTTTATTTTATTACGCACACCTTATATTATATATATTATTATTATTACATTATTTTTGATTTTTCATTGTTTCATTTTTACTTATTTATATTCGTTTTTTTTTTTTTTGGATTCTTTGGCGGGGTGAGTTATGGCTCTAAATCTCACTTCACCTTATGCTATATTCTTAATGCAAGTCTACTAAAATAATATTTTTTCCCTCCCTCCACTACTTACTTACTACTTTTTGTTTAAATGACACTGTTTTAACTCAGATTTGTTCTTTATAGGGTATGAAATAGGAATACTCTTATTCTTATTCTTATAGGATCACATCTCGAGTTTTTTTTTCCTATAAATTTAACCACTTTTAAAAAATAAAAAATACATAAAATTTTAATCATGAATTTAGAAAGGGAACAAATAATATGGATTATAAGAAAAGGGCGAAATTTTATTATCCATTTTATAAAGCTACGATCTTATTATAATACTAACAATTGTAGGACTAAATTTTGCTTCTCGAGGTCATTGCACTAGGTTCGAATGTATTGATGGTTATATACTAATTTCTAACAAGGGTCAGACATGTGCCCTAGAAAATTTACTTAAGCTTTTCAAATGTTTAAGCTCTTAATGAATTCATTCGTCAAAAAAAGCCAATTTTCATATCATTTCGATTGGTTTTGGAGGGAATTATTCAAAATATTTTGATATACAGTATATACGTAGAGATGGATCAACAGGAGTGGGAGGGGGCGGGCGATTGGTGAAGATATCCTTGAAACACTAAATATAAATAAATTTCAAATAGGGAAAATTGTCTCACTAATCGGTCATGGATTCTCAGCCCTCCAGCCAAACTTGTATTTTGGCTCATGAACTAAAAAAAATGAATGCACAAAAATGATCCTAGAAGAGAATTGAATGTAATAAGATTTTAAGTCAATCAATTTTGAGTGAGAGGACAAAAGACTAGTCAAATTGTGAAATTTGCCCATTTTAATTAAGAAAATTAATTTTTAATCCCTTTAAGTCTTACCTTTTCATACTGGATTAAAATTAGTATGATGACATGAATATGTTTATAGTTTGGTATTTAATAAGTAGATCATTTTCAAATATTCTCTGAATTCCATCCCGAGGCCGAGAGATTTAAAGTATTGGAATTATTACTATTTTTCAAAGCCAAAAGAGGTATGTACGGATCCCAGGCAGTCCGATGAAAATTTATTTAAGCCATTTGGATACCAATCGGTGTAAATAAATATGTATGGATAATTTGTTTAGTAATAACTATATATATATATCGTTTAAAGCCTATATGGCCTATGATGCCGAAAAGACTAAAAAAAATAAAAAATTCCTCTGGGAATTTTAGTTAAACCTAGCTATATCCAAATAAACTATAAATTCTTTATTTTAATTATCAAGTATCCAATTTTGACCAACAGTTAAGCGTATAATATCTATAATAAAGTTAATCCTATGTAATAACAACTATTATTGTTTAAAAATAGCTAAGCTTTTAGTAAAACCGTCCATTAATTTATATTTAATAATATTGAAAAGGAGAATGTTGCATTAAGAGAGAGTCATTTCTCTTTTGGAGCGTAAAAGGAAATTTTGATAAAAAGAGATAAAGCAACTATTATATTTTGTTTTATCATAATTTTAATAAGCTATAAATAACACTTTTATTTAATTTAAGATATAAAAGTCTTTTTGGCATCCGAGACCATTTAGACTCCACCCATATTTATTTAAATTAATAGATAGCCAATATAATTTAAATAAATTTTATTGCTCAAGGCAGCAAGGGAACCAATGGCCTTTAAATCTTAAAGCAAGAGCTTTACCTCTAAACTAACAGGGCAGGACAGGGGCAAGTTAATGATATTAAATTTTATTAATGGCCCAGTTGTAAAGCTCTGCTTCATGATTTAACTTCTCGTCCGAAGCAATAGCCTGAGATGCCAAAAAATTTATTAATGAACAATTTTTTTAATATTCAAAATTCAATTTGACAATATTATCTAAATAAAAATTTAATACAAAAAAGGAAAAAACTTACATTTTGGCATTTCACGAATGAAATGGTAAATTATTTTACAAAAAAAAAGTTTTATTCATAATATGCAAGAAAGCTCAAGACCACTTCCCAAAAGGGAGTTAACATAAGGCGGATAATTAATACGCCAATGAAATAAAAGTATTTTTTGTCGAAAATCCTAGTATACCATTTGTGTATTTTACAAAAAAATATTGAAGTAGGGATACGATTTTGTATATACTATCCCCCTAAAAAGTAATTGGATAACCTGTATCTTATGTCTCGTCTTAATAGATAATTAGGAAAGCTACATGAGGTCCGCAAACAGTCAATTTAATAATAGGTAAAACTATGAAATTTGATGATTTTGAATTTCATATACCTCTTCTAATTATATATAAAGCAAAACAAAACATACAGGTTGTCCAATTACTTTTAAGGGGGATATGTCAAAATAAAATGAAGAATATTCATCCATAACTCCAGTATTAATACATAAACGATAATAGAATTATTCACAGAACCTTTTAATGCCGAAACATATCGAGAGTCCATTCCGGTCTTAAGCGATAAATTTAAAATAGTTGACTAAAATTAAATGTAGAAAGATAAGTGATATTATTAAATAATATTATGTCCTTCGATGCCGATAGGCAAGCAGAAGCTCATTGCACAAGAATAGATAGATTTTAGTTAGAAAAACATTTTTTTAAAGTCTTTTTCGGCATCTGAGGCCATTTAGACTCCGGTCTAATTTATTTATATTAATAGGTAGCGACTGTAATATAAATAAATTTTTGTTGCTCAGGGCGGGAAGCGAACCACCTTTGGAAGTAGGCAAACTTTGTTGGGCATTATCTTATGTATTAAAGCACCAGCTGTGAACGAACCTTAATTGCTCGTAGAATTTTATTATACATATTAGTAAAATGAAGATTATAATTATTAACATACATACAGGTATTCAATAAACTTTTTTATGTTCACAGATAGATAGATACGATCTAATTACTTTTAATTAGCTTTTGTAAAAAAAAAAAAAAAAAAAAAAAAAACATAAATATTAATCAATATTTTTTATCGTTAGTTTTTAATAAGAAATATCTCTATATTTATTTAATAAAAAGTTCTAATTATCCCCATGTATTCTAATCTAAAGATAAAATACACTTTATCTCTTTTGAAGGGCTATTTAGATTAGTGATTCTCCACGGGCAGAAAGCTCTTGCTTTCCCTTAGGAGGAGTTTTCAAAATTTATGAGACCGTTTTATGACGCAACAAAAATTGGGGGAGCTGCTGATGAGTTGATGGGAACGCTCAATGAATTTATATCATCTGTTGATTTCGTTTTTGCCCACTCCATTTTAGTAGTCTTTTCAGACTCTAATTTAATTTTAATCTTAACAAAATAAATTGTTTAAAAAGCATATATTAAAAGAATTAACGACTGGAATTTTAACTATTAATTATGGAGAATATTATCTATTCTTTAAACAAACATTCTTGAGAAAGATTTAGAGAGAACAAAGAGTTTGTGGATAAAACAGCTTTGTCTATGCACCATATTTTACCAAATATTTATCGATATTTGGGAGAATATAATCTCTTATGAATAAACATATGCTGTTTATATTATAAAATGATATGGATGTCTATAAAGAAATTTTAAATTCTCCAAAATACTCCAAAATACTATAGCATCTATATTTTTATCTAAAATTTTATAGAAACATCATATTGCTTATATTATATTAAGGCTCTTTGTCTGGTTGTCACATGTTTAATTTGTTACAACAATAAATCTTATTATTTTTCCAAAACAGCATCGAAGGCCTTTAGGCATATTCAATAAATGTATTCATAATTTTTTCGATCCGATATCCGTCCATATTAGTGATTGCAATACCGGACCAAAAATACAATATCGGTATACGGTATTTTTTAAAACGTAATACTGAAATATCGGTATTAGGAATTTTTCAAAAAGGTACAAAAACACATATTTATTAGTTTTATACAAAAAATGCATAAATTATAAAAATTTAAACAATTTTGTTATGTACAAATACAAAAGAAAGGAACAAATGCTATAATCAAATATTATTAATAAGAGCAGTAAAATAAGAATTTAGAACATTAGAATTTCTAATGCTACTGCCACATCGATGAAAAAATATTCGTATTCAAAATAACAGTAGATCACAATAAGTTAAATTAAACCCTTTAATAAAAAAAATATTTATTATTTATAGCTAATACCGAATTACCTTAGTAAATACCGAAGTAAATTTTGAAATTACAAAATAGTACGAAATACCGGTATTACAATCACTAGTCCATATTTATTTAAATTAATTGTTTTCCAATTTAATTTAAATAAATTTTATCACTCAGGGCTAAGTGATCCACTGACCTTAAGATTATGAAACAAGAGCTTTTTCGCTCCTTTAAGAGGCAGAAAGAAACATGATAGTTATCTAGCAACAATGGGTTGCAGAAATTGTCCATGTTTGGGTGGTGAGCTGGAGGCAACTCAAATAACCAATTAACCAATGATTTTTCAATGAATTGCTCTAGAGCGGTCCATTCATCCACATTTGTTAATTTATAGGGTGATTTAATAACTGCACATGCACTTTAGAGAAATTCTGGAGCAATTAATCGAAAATTCCAATAGATAAGTTGCCTATCTTCCAGCAACCAAACACAAACGAATTTATACATCCATTTCCGCTATGGAAATTATACATGAAACAACTTTCAATTAATATTTTATAAAATAACATTCTTTTTTCAAGAAATTACTTCATTATATTTATTTAAAATTAATAATATCCTAAATATATTTTACTTTCTAAAAAAAGATTCTTTTTAACCGTGGATTAAGGCTTTTTCCATTAATTTATGAAATTTTAATCAAAATTTTAAAGAAAAGAAAGAGAAAATGAATTTTTTTTTTCATTCATTAAATTATTTTTTAATAGAAAGCAAATGCTAGATACAAGTGACGCATTGCGCAAAATTCATTAATTTACTTAGGAACAATTAATAAAATATATCTAAATATAAGTAAAAATTAATTTCTTATGTTGCATTTTTTATCAAAAAATTTTTGATTTTAAATTAAAATAAATTTATTTCTTTGACAACCATTTTGACATAAATAAATTAATCATTAGAAAAACTCGCCCTTCAGCGTTCTTCTAAATGTCTTATCGCTGACGGTCTCCTATCCAGGGAATTGTAAAACTTAGCCAAGCTGAATTTTTTTCTGTTCACCTCTTATCTCTTAAGAAACTATCTAAGAAACCAGAAAACTTCCCAGAAAAATTGAAAGTCTAAAATTAATAAGATTTGAATATTTTTTTTTAATAGGTAAATTAAATTTTGGTAACTTGAAAAAGTTTGCTAATTTGAATTATCCAATTCTAGGGCGATTTATCAATTGTTTGTGCATATTCTGCTTTAGAGGTATTCTAGATTAGAGAGTTGGTTATTTGGGTTGACTACCTTCGAGTAAGCAAAAACGAACGAATTTAGGATCCTCCTTCCCCCCAATATTCATACAGGAGGGAAGCCCTTTCCTTTGATCAAGCTCCTGAGGAATTCAATTAAATTTTTAAAAGAAATATTTATTTTATTGGGTGCTTCTGCAATTTTACGGGTAATCAGAAAAAATTGCTTAGAGCAAACCACACGCGTAGTTGATACTTTTAATTTAATAATTTGAGTAGGTCTGGCACATATAAATCCTAGAATTTCGCGAATCCTGAAAAAGGTTTCAAGATTCGAGGGATTCGTAATCTTTTTAGAAAATTTAGGATTTATGCCAGAGCCTCTAGACTATTTTTTTCACATTATTTATTAAAAGTATATTTCCGTTAGTATAAAATTGATTTTATTTGAAATAATTTATTAGCTTCCTGATAATCTCGGAGAAAGAGTGAAAAATAGTAGTGAGTGTTTGTTGCATATTTGAAATAATAAAATGACATTTTTATGACATTATTTGTAATTAAAAGTATCAAAGAACTTAGCTTTTGATAGCATTTAGAGAGAAAAATTAAAAAAAAAAATATTTAAATTACACCTTATTTTTACCAATTTTTTAATTTTAAGTTTTCAGAGAAGGAGGTCTCTCTCACCCCTTCTCTAGTAGCATGGCAAAATAATAAATATATAAGATTTATCTAAGCATCCTTCAAAATTTATTTTTCTAAAAAACATCCTTCTTAAGTCATTCGTTCAATATTATTTTTTCTAAATTTAGACCGATATAGATTAGATATTTCACCGTGACATATTCTATGAACCTCTTGCCTCTAAAGACATATGACAAAGCATCTATCCGTCTTCACATGTTCTAATCTGTGAAGAAAGCAGAGAAGAGACCTTACAAGAATCGCTCTCGACATTATCTTAACTCCCAGCTTGCTTTTAATTAAAATCTTGTCATTTTGATTAAATCCTCATAAGAAAATCCTTCCGCACTAACTAATTTCAGTGGTCAATTTGCAATGTTTTTTAACCAAATTTAATTTAGATTTATTATATATGAATGGAATTGACAAGATATTAATAGAACATTTAATAAAAGTGTACATAAAATATATATATATATATATATATATATATATTTCATATTTAAACAATGTAAGCGGATATTCACTACAATGTATTAAATTATTTTGTTTAATTAAAGCATTGATGAGGGAAGTTTCCAATTTTTTAATAAGTATCTGTTATTTTAATAAATTTCTGTTCTCACTTATCACAATTGAAAACATTCTTTCACTAAATTTGATCTTATAATTTCAGAATTTTGTTTTCCTTACCTCTTGAAAAAACTTTTGGTCATATGAGACCGTATATCTCTAAATATTAAAATATCTCCATGAATGTTAGTCTGTTACCCACAATTCTTGAAATTTTACAATTCATGATCTGTATAATTCTCTTATACAGTTTATGAATTATATAATATAGATGGAGATAATCTAAGGTGGACTTATCTAATGCATTTTTATTTTATGTTTATTCATAAAATATGCTCAACGAATTCTATCTATTTTGCGAGTAGTCTATTTAGAGATAAACTAATTTTATTTTATTTTTTTCTTTTTTGGCTTAATTTTGTTTTGACATTAGTGTCAATTCTGGTTCGGTACGTTTCGGTATTCCATTAAAAAAAAATTATGCAATTCAAACTTTTTTTGTTTATCCCAAAATTGTTATTGCTTATTAATTATATAATTGCACAATCTATATATAACATATGAAGTTTTCAGAGAAAGAGTGGCCTAACGTGTCTTGTATATTTTCGATAACTGTTTCAAGTCATATCTGTTCAAATTTTGGAAAGCTTCCAATAGACGTTCGTGGAAATCAAATCATTCAAAGGGGCTCTGTTTAATGTTGATATTTATAGAATAACTTGTTGATTTCAACAAAGTATATCATAATAATATTATTTTATAAGCATCATTTAGTCAATGATATATTACCAATCAATTTATTATTAAAATGATTATTAACCCCCAATAAAATTTAAATATTTTTTCTTATTTGGATCTATTAATTTTGTCCCATCCCTTTGTTTTCTGAATTCAACCCATTTGCTTTTTACTTTCTCTTACATATATATATATATATAAAAGTGCCTGGAGTTCATGCGTTTTTTTAATGAACAAGAAGAGTCAATAATTGAGAGCTTTCAAAGCTAGAACATTTGCAATTAGACAGAAACACTCTAAATATATTTTCACAAAGACCTAGCCCCAAAATAAAAAAAACACCATATTTCATCAAAATCGTTAGATGCTGAAACTATCATCCTAATCGTTACAGTGGTTGAACTAATTTTCCCAAAGATGAGACCTAGTGCACTTAAAATAGCAAATACACTGGATTTCATCAAAATTGTTATATGTTACAAATTTCATCCTAATCGATGGATGAATTTTCTGAGCGCATCAATTCCTCGCATTTGAATTAGTAAATATACCAAATTTCATCAAAATCATTAGAGTCGTTTTTGAGAAAAAATTTACTTACATAAATATATAAATATATACATGCATACAAGAAGAGTTCGTTTAACAATAGCGGTAATAGTGAGAAAGTTTTGCGATCACAAAAAAAATTGATGTCGAAAATACACGTTTTGAGGTCCTCTGAGTCTAAAAAATGGATCTCACAAATTGGTCTCTCTATGTGTCTGTGTGTCTGTGAACAAGATTTCTCTAAAACGAAAAGAACGTCTAGGCTGAAATTTTATTTTTAAGCTACTTCTCCCATATCGCATGCACCTCGAAACTTTTCAATAAAATCGGCCAAAGAATACTAGTACTTTGCTGATGTACTTTTTTAAATAAATCTCTTTTTTATTTATTTCTTTAATTTTAAAATTTAAAATAATATTTTAATTACAAGTAGATTAATATAAATTGAGATAAAAAATATATATTCACTCTGTTCCTTGGTGCAGAGGTAGATGTCTCACTTCATGTACCAAAGGTCAGTGAACGTCCTGAACGACAAAAATTTATTTAAATTATATTGACTATCAATTAATATAAATAAATAAAAAAATAAATAATAAGTCTAAATGTTGAAGATGACTTAAAAATACATATTTATAGTCTTAAAATTGTAAAATAGCAATTCCTTAGTTTGATTCTGTTTTAACCCCATTTCTTCTTGTTTATTGTTTAAATATTTATTACTTTTTATAATATAGAAGCTTTATATATTACTTGAAAATTCAATATATTCTTCTTTCAAAGAGAGTAGAAAATGTTACATTAAAATTTTCTCAAGAATAATTAAAATGTTTACTCATTTGATATGAAAAGGGAAAGGATTAAATGAAATGAAACACCATTTATTAGAAATTAACTCATTACTACTTCTTATTTTGAGGTAAATTAAAAAACACAACTTAGGCTCCTAATTTATTTTCTTAGATAAATATTTCAAAGGAAATAAATCAATAGATGTAAATTAATGTGAAATATGTTTCCATTATTATTACAATTTCTCTTCATCATTCCAAATAAAAAAAAAATTATTTTTAATAATTAATCCCCTGGCTTTTCTCGCATCTGTTCCAATTTTGGGAAAATAATTATTTCATTTAAGCGCCTCATTTTTTTTTTGATAATATTTTGATTTAATTATGTTAGAACACTTTCACCAGAGTTATTTGGCCTGTTTTATCAAAATAAATTTGAAAGGATTAAAAGCAAAATCCCACACAAACTAGAATACAATAGAAATTTCCAACTTATGTAAGGGTAGTTGTATAATCTAAATAGAATTAGGGAATTTGATTTTCATTATTCTACTTGTTACACCTTAAGATCATAATTTATATTGTTAAGAGAAGAAAATACAATTATTTCATAGCTTTTGTTAAAATACCTTATTATTAGAATAATAATGATGAATTAATTATCTTCAATCAAACATCGAAAAAAGCCAAAGGATTAGAATCCTCTATATACCTCCTTAAATTAAATACAGTATTTACCCAATTTCATCTTTACGAAAACTGTATTTGTAAGCCACGACTTAATGATTGATATAAGATTAATTCATCAACCTTCTTAGATAAGGATAAAATTAACTACAATACAATACATTTTCAATGGCACTAATCTAATAGCTTAATAAAAAAACAATCTCGCAAGATTGCCACCCATTGTTTAAATTTATTAGGTCATAAGAATTACAGGGAGATTGTTATATAGGGAATAATCTAATTTACGCCTCACTGAGCAATTAGTATCTTTTTCACTTGTAAAGAACTATTGTAAAGAGCATAATCGTTATAAAAGAGAGATAATGTTATGCTGTTAATAATATTTAAGATCCTGACCCCAGTGACTAAAATATATAAAAAATTTTTTATCACCTTGCCATTATATTAAAGTATATTGGTTCGAAATCTCTAGGATTAGAAAAGGACTTTAGGTAGATAGCAGCTATTAGCTTTTCGATCTTTCCAATTTTTTTCTCTTCTTTAAAGATACATTTTGCTGTAGCCCATGTAACAGCATTACTCTATTACTAGGTGTGGTTTTATTAAATCTAGAATCTGGGAATTGTTCGGCCACCTTCTTCAAACTCCCCTTTCTTGTTCCATATGAACAAAAATAATACTAATATGAATACTTTTCTCTCCGTCAAGAGACCAATTTCCAATAACTGGACTACTTAATCTCTTTCTATATACTGAGAACACCTCCGGGTGGACCTATGCCCTGTCAATAAACGCATATTGTATTTAGGAAAAAATAGATGATAAAAATATACAAAATTTTTCTATATTACGATGGATAGTATTTAGCATAAGTCGACATCAACTTTGGTTAATAAATGACTCATTTCAAGTTTCGCAAAATCAAAATATCTTCTCAAATCACTTAATATGTCTTATATTTCTTAATATTCTATGTGAACAGGTCGTCTAAGTTATAGAGAAAGGAATGAAAATAAAGTATTTTGAAATTACAAAATAGCACGAAATACCGGTATTACAATCACTAGTCCATATTTATTTAAATTAATTGTTTTCCAATGTAATTTAAATAAATTTTATCACTCAGGGCTAAATGATCCACTGATTTTAAGATTATGAAACAAGAGCTTTTTCTCTCCTTTAAGAGGCAGAAAGAAACATGATAGTAATCTAGCAACAATGGGTTGCAGAAATTTTGTTTTTTTTTTTTAAATTATCGGTACGCCTCGATAAATCTCTAATCAAATCAAACCTCAATACATCTTCTTTTTGATTTTTCCACTCACTCTTACTCTTACTCTTCCTGGTTACATGTGATCACTGGTCATCATAGATCTTTTGGAACTTATGCTTCCATTTTCAAAAAAAAACAGGATATAAATTTTGTTTTTTATTTCAATCACTTGGCCACTCAGCAAGATTCCTGCTTCCATTATTAAAATAAGATTTTAAAATTAAATTAGAATTTTTATCTCAAGATCCTAGACTTGACGATAAATTGTAATAGATGAAATTTCGTTATTAAAGTTGTTCACAAACCCGCGATCAATACTTGTTTAAATTAGTGTTTCTATATTAAGTGTGTTCTTGAAATTAATTTGTAAACTTTAATAAGGTCCCTGTTTAAATTAAAATCATTTAAATTGAAAAATTAAGTCTTTCTGTCAAACAAAGAGCTACTTTGATTGAGACTAAATCCTTCCACTTTAATGAAAAATAGAATTTATGAGAAAGAATTCTGGCAAGTGCCGATATCACTCGTCACTACCAACTCTTTACTTTCTCTTTTTTTTTCTTTTTTTGTCCTTTCCGTTTCAAGCTCACCTCAATAAAAAAAAAAAAAAGAAAAAAACGAGACAGGGATAATAAATTGACGTTTGTATTTTACTTTTAGGACGAAATGAAACGAATAGTGTACAAAAGAGAAACGACTGAGAATGCACCTTTAAATCTTTGTTTGATTTTGTATCAAAGGAACAAGCATTTTCTTCCTAAAAGGTTTTTCCATTAATGAGGAGAAATATCACATGTTGACTTGTTATGAATGACAAAATTGAGTGACCCTTTACTTTACTGGTCTTTTATACATCGTCTATTGTGACCCCTCCCTCCTCAAAAATTAAAAAAATTTTTGTGAAAAAATTCTGAATACATCCTAATCTGACCTATTTTTTTAACAAGTGGCTCCTTATATTGCCAGTATATAAAATAATCCATATTTTACCGATTAATTAATATTTATAATCAAATAACGGGAGAAAGCTTGATATCGGATATCTGGCTTGTTAAAATTTCCAACATTCTAGATGTGTGGAGTGGCAGTCTCAGAATTTTGGGTTGGGAGATCTCGAAATTTGTGGTGTAGATGAAGGGAAGAGCAGCTGTTAGCCTGGGATGTGAGAGGAATATAAACATATAAAGCAGATTATTATTAACTATTTTTTAAAATGGTAAAAAAGTTTTATATGAAATTTTTCTATGTCTAATAAACGGAGCCTTGGGCCTCTCTGCCCTCTCCCCTCCCTTGGCACACCACTATATATGTTTGATTACTATTATTTTAGATTATTATAAATTAAAAATCATTTTGGCATTAATCGCGGTTTATTTTAGTATATACAAAGTAATACAAAAAATGTTTATATACAATAATACAACGTTTCTATTTCCGCAGATTCCATTAAGTAGATGCATTTAAACATGCACTATATTATTGTTAAGGATTTTCTTAATAAAATTCAAAGCAAAGGAGGTTCTTTGGCATTGACACTAGTTAGAAAGTTGGAATTGGTTATATGCCTTTTTAAACGAAAACAGCCTTGTCTAATAAATGAGGATCCGATGCTAAATAAACTTTATTCCATCAAGGTTTAAAATTTTTTAAATTGCTTCAATTTTAGTAGTTTGGTTTTCTATTGAAAATTGTGTGTTCAAATATTGATTGATTATACACAAAATAAAAGATGGAGACCTACCTATCACAAGTTAAAACTTTGTTATCGATTGATTAAACGTTTTAGGTTTCGTTTGGTTCACATTTAAAAAGTTACATGACATCGTATTTTTTTGTTTGTTTGTTCTAAAATAGAAAAGTTCAAATAAAATTAGTTCTAACCAATTTGATATTAGAACATTTATAATTGAAAGATGAATTACTAATTGCTATTTTATTATTTAATTTCATTAAGTTATAGCGCTTGTTCTACATGTGTTTTGCGACTTAAAATATTAATCCAAAAGTTATGACTCATGAATTCGATTTTAGACAAGTATGATTTATTGAAATAAAAGGGGTGGAACCTTGAATTGAATTGTAAAAGGCCCTCAAATTGCCATTCACCCTTTTATTTTATTCTTTATAAACCATTCATTTTGAAAGAGAATCCCTAGATCGTAAAACAAAATACAAACCAATCCTTTTTATATTTTTAATTTTTTATTTATTTTTATTCTCTAGCTACTTTATAAATAAATGATTGATTCTAATATACTAAATATTTACATATGATTCGTCTACCTGTGGGTATTGAACATCCAAAAACTGTTGAAACCTAGCTCATCATACTAATTTGTAGTGAGAGTCTCTCGTGTCAAATCAACCGTTTAGCCTAAAGTTCAAATTTTCGAGTGTTTTGAATAAATAAATAAATTGAACTCTCCCTAGCAATGAAAAAACATTTTTTTTTGTCAAAAATCGATTTTATTCTTAAACTTCCTTCAAGAGCGACACACTTAATTCAACGGTCTTCTATCTTTTGGATTCCTTTCAAATAGTACGATTTGTCGAGGATTCCAAATTATACATTTGTTTCACTTTTGATCTCCTTATTTGATGCAAATTGCTTCTTCTGGAGCCATCTCTTCAAGTTAGGAAACAAATAATAGTCACTGGGGAACCAGATCTGGAGAATACGGTGGGTGTTGGAGCCATTCGTACTTCAATCCATTCAATTTTAACATCGCTTTCAGGGAGGTGTGAATCGATTGTTAGAAAATGCGGCACAAAATCAAAAGAAGTGTCAATTACACGACCTCTACTCGTAGTCAAATGACCGAAATGTCATGAAAATTGACACGAACCTTTCGAAAGTTGATACTTTCTAAAAATTATTTGTATATTTGCTTGGTGATGCCATATAATGTCGAGTCCCAGAGCTTTTTCCTCCTTGTAGTATAACAATTGTAACTTGTTCCCAATGTGCTTATGCTTTGATATTCCACACCTACACAATTAGAATTGTATGGTATGTACTTTTCTCATTATTCATTCATTTTCATATCCATTAGGAATAGTTTCACATTATTTGGTTCCCTTACAATAAAGTGTATTTGAATTTTTGGACTTTAGGAGCTGCAAACTAAACGGTTGACTTGACATGGAAAGACTACTACTAGATTACTCATGAATAATATTTCTGATTTCTTAACATTTTTCGTTTCTCGAGAAAGAGAAATATTAATACAATTGTGATTTCTCGATAATTCTCAAGAAATCTTGAGAAAAATCTCTTTTGAAAAATTATATTTATAATTAAAGAAAAACACATAAATCTCAAGAAGAGATGGCTCCAGGAAAAGAAATTTGCATCAAATCTTTATTATTTATTAACCACTAATTAATTTTATACATGTGTGTATAAATTTTAGACATTTAGTAATTAGGAAATTAAATATATTGATATTCAAACAATTTTTATTCAATATAACTTTGATATAACTGTATCCGAGTCTGAAATTTTATATTTAAACTAGGTACGAGTCGATTGCACCTCGAAGCTTTTGAATAAAATTGACCAACGAATACTAGTACTTTTTTAGTTTTTTTTTTTGATTTTCTTAAAATTTGCTCTAACGATTTTGATTAAATTAGCTGTAATAAATTAGAAAATCTTTAAGATGTATTAATCATATTCCACCTCAAAATAGAGTAGGGTCCGCAATTTAGGAGTTTAAGACTCCCAAAGAAAAGTTTGAACAACTCGTTGCCATAATATATATATATATATTTAAATTTCTATGTTTAAAACGAAATTCATTTGCCTATTTGTTTTTGTTTTTTTAGTCTTTTCGGTCATATAGAGATTAAACGATATTAATATATATATTTACGCTACAAATGATCCAGGCATATTTATTTATATCAAATTTGTCTATTTATTATATTAATAATTGATTAATATGATTAATACACACAAATGTATAAAAGCTAATATGAAATTGTGAACCAGCTACCTATGGCGTTTGACACAGAAATCTGATTTGACAGCATATCACACAATTTCCCATTCCTTAGGTAAGAGATGTGCGGCCATCACACCAGATTTTTTATTAATAAAATGAACGTTTTTTCCTACTCTTGTGATTTGTTTATTGTATCTATTAAAATTCAAAGAGAAATAATAGTAGTACTTTTACACCCCGGAATGTTATCTAATACACGCAATGATGTGATTAAAACGGAACTTTGTTTAAACAGAGAAAGGAAAACATTTGATTTATATATATTTTAATGATACTTAAAATGATTTATATCTACATTTTTAGATGTAGGATTTAATTAATAGAAAATTAACAAATAAATAAATGATGAATTATTGTATTTACGATTAATAGTGAATGCTGGATAAAAAAATATTGAAAATTCACATAGATAGTGGAGTTATTTGTAGAGTAAAATAGGGTGGGTGTCAATGACACCAAGTATCTCACAAGTACAAAAAATTCATGGTTTAATAAAATTTTGGTCCCATTTGTAAATTTAGGAATTATTTTTCCATTCTTAATTAATAAAGTACAATTGTAATTAAACTGTAGTTTATTTGTATTATTCTATCCTAGAATTTTAAATAAAAATAAACCTCAATTAAACCAAAAATATATTTTATTAATGATAAAGACTCAGAAAGATTAAATTCCAAAAAAATTTCTCCATTCCTTTTGCCCCCCCTCCATCTTCTCATCACAATATGAAAAATGATTAATTTATTTTTATGAGATATATTTATTATTTAAAAAACTGCAGTTTGATTATAAAAAGAGGGCTTTGTTTAACATTTTCTAAATATCTCAATTCTTCAAAAGCATGTTCATTAAAAAGAAGCAAACCCCTCCCCTCGTGGCCGAGAGGTTAAAGATATTGACATTGTCAATATTAATAACCTTCAAAGCCAAGGGGTGTGGATCCCAGGCAGTCCAAAGAATATTTATTTAAATCAAATTGGATACCAATAAACAAATATCCCTGGGTAATTAGAATAGTAAAAATATAATTATATATCGTTTAATGTCTATATGGCCTCAGATACCGAAAAGACAAAAGAGGCAAACTGACTGAACTATTATATATGTATAAGGCAAAATAGCCTCAGGGCAAATTAATATTCAATCAATCAAACTTCTAGTCTAGTGGTTAAATGTCAACATCTTCAGACGATTTGGTTATCATCCATGTGAAGATCTTGTAATTAATAGTTTGTTTATATTATATAGTTTGATTAAGAAATTCAGAGATTCGTTTTCTGAAGCTGAGTATATTTTTGACTAAATATCTATTTAAGAAAAAAAAAAGAAAGAATTATTGAATATATATAAGGAATATAATACCTGGATCATATAAGGACGTCTTCATTTGGGTCATAATTTTTTATAAAATTTCAAAGCCATAAGAAATTGAAAAAAGTAAGATAGAAATGATTGAAATTTTTTTCACAAGTTTCAAGGATGTCAGCCAGGGCTGATATATTGATTAATTTTTTCAGTTATTTAATTATTTTACTTATTTTAATTAAATCCTGGAATGGAATTGTGTGAGAGCTTCTCTATGCTTGGTCATGTTTTTTATCCATTTATCTCCTCTCACCATCTCAAATCCCTTTTTTAATTAATACTGATAAAAAAAAAAATTCACTCTATTACTTTGCTTTGATGGATAATGCAATTTATTATTTATTATCATACATTTTATGAATAAATACACTTTACAATATCTTTTTTTTTTCTCTCTCATTTATGTAGGTTGCAAATAAAACCCGCCAAACAACATCAGCTATGTTGTTGTTTCCAAAGATGTTTTTTCCCAAAGAATATTGAATGAAAAAGAGGTGTATGCAAAGAAAAATTTCATTTCTCAAATAGCCGATTTAAGATTTTTACAATTCTATCTAATAAATTTTGGGAGAAACATTACTTTAAGAATTAAAGCATTCACTTTTTATCCTGTTGGTTTTTATGTGGGTGTGAGGGAGCTTTCGAAAAAAAAAAATCATTAAATTTTTCGGAGTGATTTCAAATTAAATACGCATAGGTGTGACTGGATTGATTTTATGTCCATGATTCTAAAGATGCATTCGGTTTCCAAAAAGCCTTAGAGCAATGCGAAAAGCCTTGAGCATTGTTATTATATTATCCATTTAAACGCTGCGAATAATTCCCTTTATAATAAAACAATTCGCCCATTTTTGACATAAATAACCAAACGATGCATTTTAGGACCAAAAGAAAATAGGTTGAGAACTCCTACACGATTAAAGTAATAAAATTTTTATTAACGGTGATATAAGTCAAATCAAATAAAAAAAGGTAATTTAATTAAATTTACTTTTATTAATTAAAGGTAATATCTTCAATTAAGATACTTGACAAGATATCTTCTTTCTTTATTTTTAGAGTTTTATGTACATAGTTTATTTAATCCTTGTGGAGTCCAGGATTAATGTTTGGATTTATAACTTGTAATCCTGAAGTCGTAGAATAGTTTCCCCATTCTAAATAAAAAATTTATTTACAAATATGTTTATTAATTTATTTTTTTTAAAAAGTATTGTAGAATAAATCCAAATAAAAACCTTTATATTGCTTTTTTGAACATAGTAAAACATTTCAAATCATATTGATTCTAATTTTATATTAAGTGTAAGAAAATATTATTATATAAGTGGTTGGGATGAAAAAGGCAGAGATAACCTTTGACTGTTATCTTTGTAAGATAGAATTAATTAATCATAAACGGTCATTCTAATCAAAAAGCTATACAAAGCTTTTATTTTGGCTGTATTTGCCCTTCTATCTTTCAAATTTTCCTTCACGGACAGTGATACATAAAATAATTATATTAACTAAATTACCATGAAATTGTATTTTGAAATTTTCTTGAACTTAATTGACGATGAAAATACACGTATTAAGTAAATGAGAGGCATATTTAGAGGGAGGGTTAAATCAAGAGGTCTAGGACCCCAAAATTATTCCTATACATTAAATTATATAAACCAAAATAAATGATATAACATCATCTATAAATTATGAAAATATTAGATGAATAAAATTTGAATGCCCATTATATTATAGTATACTAGCTGAATATTCCATACGCCTAGTTAAAGGCAGCTACACACGTTCAGGTATCCTGAAAGTCAGATATGGAACATATGAATAACAAAACTGTCAATTTTTTGTGCCTGTTCATTTATTTTTTTTTTTGTCTTTTCGCCTTCTAAGGTATATAATATTATTTAACGTCTCACTTATCCAGACATATTTATTTATATTAATTGGTATCTAAAATAAATTTTCATCAAACCAAACCCACACGCCTTAGCTTTGAAGGTTATCAATATTAACAATGTCAATACCTTTAACCTCTCGGCAAAATTTTTTTTAAACGTCTTTTTCGGCATCTGAGGTCATCTAGACTCCATACTTATTTATTTATATTAATTGGTAGCTAATATAGTATAAATTTTGTGGTTCAGAACTTAATGTTTAGTTCGTGATGCGAGACCTCTAGCTCTGCATTATGGTACAGGGCCAGAAATTTTATCTAAAAAACCTTCATCGGAATAAAATGAACAGGTAGAGACGACTGTATGGGTGAGCAATCCGGTGATCTCTCGGTTATTTTGTGGAGAAGAAGAGAAAAAGCAGTAAGCAGGGATACTTTCCTTCCTTGTTTTTTCTTTTTAATCTTTATTTCATATTAATTATCCATGGGATACTACTATTAAACTTTAATAAATAAATTTTTATTCTCTTTATAAGAAAAATGATCATATTAGTCCAAATTTGTTTGGACAGTATAATTATGTTTATTGTAACATAAAAGCTATCTATGATAACGTTTGTTTTACTCGATAGTGAGTAGTGAGCAGGAGGCGCCAATGGCCAAAGTTGTCAAAACGCCCTTAAAACCCCAATATAATAATAATCTTATTATATAAAATATTCCTATTGATTAAGACTATTTAATAATTAAGGAGATTAAATCATTTGTTTTTCTAATTTTCAAATTTATTTAAATTTTTTTGCAAATAATTTCCACTACTCCTAAAACATCATCTGTAGTTGGCATGATAGTTGAAACTGAGCAGGCGCACCTAGCATATCATTACTTTATCTATAGCAGTGCTTTTTCGTTTATTCCATAAAGCAGATAGCCAACCCAGATGACCAACTCTGGATTTAGTTCATTCGTTTTTGCTTGTTGGAAGGTAGGCAAACTCCTCTCTAAAATCCATTATGCCTAACTTCTAACAAGCAAGAACGGACGAATTTATGCACCCATAGTAGCCTGGTAAGTTTGTATTCATTTGTAAATTAAGGAATTTATTACCGCTTTTCCTTCCCAGTGGCCATTTTGATTCCGTTTACTGGGATTATTTTCATTTTTTATTAAGTAGCTATTGAGGGGAACAATCCAAGATTTTGATTTTGAATAGAAACTAAATAAATTACTATTTTTTTTTTTTTTTTGTAAATTATTCTTCTATTTCTTATACCATTTCTTTAAAAGTATCTTAATTCATTGAAACCTTTTCATTTGCAAATTTTCTTATTTATTTTTATTTTTATTTTCTTTTTTGTACCACTCAGGTCTGAATCTGAATACGCCACTGAGAAGAAAAATATCTAATTTTAATAAATTAATTGTTACAAATTGATTAGTAGAATCTGAAGAACACGTGAGATTAATTTACTTTTTTTCTTACCCAAACTTTATTTTGATTTCTTCTTCTTCAAAGAGTTTGAATTTTATTGCCGGTGTTTATTTTGTTCTAACCTTTAAGCAATATTTGTTGGTATTTTCTTCACCTTGACCCAAGCTTTTCTTTTTTTTTATTTATAAGAATTCCTTTCTTTATTTTATTTCAATTTACTATATAAATGCATTATAAGAAAATGGAATTTTGATCATTTTATTAATGTTCTATGGATAAAATTATTATTTTTATATGAAATGTATAGAATTGTTATTCAGAGACGGGCTCTTGAATATTTGGGGCAGTAGCTACTAATAATTGAGAAAGATCGCGAGAGCAAAGAGAGACAGAACAGAGAGAGAGAGAGAAAGAGAGAGAGCGGCATTGACCTCCTCCGCTCCTCAGCGCTCCGTGGAGTGCGCAAGCGAAAATCAATAGGTGCCGTGCAGACAGCCCCAACCATCTAATCCCCCACTACCAACCATTCCATACTCTAAAAACACCCCCAGCCGCCGATGAATTCTACAATATAGTTCACTACCAATAGCTATCTTTAATGCATGCGATTTCCCTATTATATTTAGGTAAAACCAGATTGGTGATTTTGTCATCACGTGGATTTATTATTACTCATACAACAAAATCATTACTTAATCCTAATAATTAATTAAAAGTAGAATCTATTTGATCAAATATGTCCTAATAGATGTCAATCAAATAAATAATAGTAACATATAATTTATAAGTTATTTGTTAAGAGGTCTGATTCTAATCCAGTGAATAGGGATTTAAAATTCCTGGCATGCGCAATATTTTAGATGGCAGAAATAAATTCCAAAGCGAAATCAACAGCGCCTTTTCTTTGTTGAGGAGAAAAAATGGTAATTTTTTTCTTTATTAACCAGTTCTTGGCTAACCACATTTTCTTTTTTTTATATATAAATTACTCTTAAATATTTTTTTAAATACAAATTTAAAAAAAAACTCACAAAAAGCAAAATCACATTTAAATAGTTTTATAATGCTTATCAGAATCTAAACGTCAAATATAAAAAACAATACATAATTATAGACCTGTCAATTTATTTATTAAATATCTTATTATTTCTTATAGATTATAAGATTATAAAAACAGATAAATGGGATCTTAAAAATGAATTAACTTAATGAATACCTATTAAGTGCTAATAATTATACTATAGAAAGGTTTATAATGAGTTGTTGGAGGTAATTGTAATACTAAATGAATGTGTGATTCATTTATAATATTTTCTGTCTATATTTTGAATTTGAGGGATTAGATAAAAATTATTTTCAAGAAATTACAAGCAGGGGGAAGAGGACACAATTTGTTAGAAGGAGCAGACTTTTTTTCTATTTCGATATCATCTTCATTAAAAAGAAGCTACAGTAAGATAACTTAAATTTATAATATTAATATTAAATTATTTATAATATTTGTGTTGGTCTTTTTCTTATTAGAGACCAAAATTAATATAAAAAAAAATATTTTTTCAAGTTTAGATGTGTACTCAGCTTCCTGGCTAAGTTCAAAATGTAATTATTATATTATGGTCTGTGTGTAATAATCGTCTCCCAAAAAGTGTAGCCCATGACAGACTCCTCCTCTATTCCCTTTTAATTTCGCCTTTGCATTTGTTTCTCGCCCTCAATAAACAAGTCGCAAATTTAAATTTCTCTCTTCTTTTCTTGCCTACCCCCTGTCGGGGATCGGCCCTCACCTAATAATCTTCTTCTTTCTTTCACCTATTTTAGTTATTAATATATTATTCCATAATTGAAATTTTATTGAACAATTAAATTAAAATTTAAGTTTATTGGATTTTTTTTATTAATAACTATTGAACAATTTCCTTTTGACACAAAATCTTTGAGCACACCCTCACTTGTAATCCATTATTTGTTGATCCCGCTTGTTTGCTCTTCGGATAAGCCGACGTAGTTGTTATTTTGAGAATCTCATTTTATATTTCTTCATTAGGAACGGCCACCAAGATCGTACCTGTCAAGAAGAGGCTTATCACGGCTGAACCTCGGATGGGTGGCCCCGAGGAAAAAGCGTGTCAAAGGTCGCCGGCAGTCAACTTTCTTAACGAGATATCGTCATTTATTTATATATTATGTGCTGTCCAAATGGCCTTCGATGCCGAAAAGGACAATAAAATTAAATAAAGAAAAAATATTTCTTCATTATTATTTTATCTTTTTTCTTTATTTCTTTTTACTTTTAGTTACCTATATATTTATTTAATATAAAAAAATCAAAATCAACAGAAATACATGTTTTGTGATCTTCTGAGTCTAAAAAAATGGGTCTCGCAAATGGTCTCTCTGTGTGTCTGTGAACAAGATTTCGAAAACGAAAAGGACGTCGAGGCTGAAATTTTATATTTAAGATAGGCACCCTTGTCACTTGCACCTAGAAGCTTTTGAATAATATCAGCTAAAAGGTACTAGTACTTTACTGACGTATTTTTTAAATTATTTTCGATTTTCTCAAAATTCATAAAACAATTATTTACTAGTTGATCTTTAAAACACTTATCCTCTCAAAAATTGTTTGGGGCCCACTTTACTCTTTTATGTTTTTAAATTTTTTGTGATTTTCTCTTAAACTAAGATTGTAATTAAAATGGGTGTACATATAATAAATAGAATGATCTTTAAGATGTATTAATCATATCCCAACTCAAAATAGTGTAGGAACCTCAAATTTTAAGAATCCTCTAGAAAATATATGACAAGTCGTTGCCAAGATAAAATATAAACACAAAAGATCTCTGTATACACGGTTAATTAGATACCATGCTAAGCGAAATCATGTTATTTGAATAAAAAGGGCAATTGCCCAAGGATTTTTAATTGTCAAATTGTTTGGACCATGTTAAATCAAATTTAGATGAGGTTAGGATAGGTTTAGGTGACTGCCGCCCCACTGGGGGAGACTCACTTAGGCCATAGTTGACGTTAATAAACTTCTTTAGGTCTCTGATACCAGTAGACATCAGGTCAGATAGCTTTCTGAAGTATTCCCCTAGGAATTTCTTTCTTCTTTTCACCAGTGCTGGGCATTGAAGTAGTGAATTATTTACATTATTCCTCTTCCTCATCTTCTTGACACCTTCTACAGTAGTCGTTTGTGCGCAGACCCAGTCTTTTTGCCTATTAGGCATTATACTGTTATCACTGCTACTACACTATTGAGGCACGATTCAGTTGAATAAGTTCTTTGGATCGTTTGTAGTCGTACCTCGGCCATAAGTGTTTTGTTATGGTGCAAGTACTCTCGTTCCTCCAGCTGATATCAGCCTGGTTGACAAAGGCCTTGTCACTGAGCTGGTCCCAAGTGATGGCCATTAATGAAGTCGCTACAGTGATCTGGCAGGTGCAATGATATTTTAAGATCCAGACGATCTGAGAAGGTAGAGACTCCTGCTCCCACCCTTCCCTCCAACTTGTAATCGTCCGTGTAAAAACACGTCCCGCTACCTCGGACAATCCCCGTTTTCCATTCTTGCCTGGAAGGTATGTTACAGAGAAGTTGTTTTCGAAGAATGGTGTTGGCAAGTTATAGTCTATATTTATAAAAGGGCCTCCAATTTTTCCCAGTTTGATTTTGGAGTGTCCATAATGAGTTTCGGCCTACGGTGAATGTTTAATTCTATCAAATAGGTATTTTTTATGATAGCAGTCCACCAGTTTGCCAGAAGCTCAAGGCTTTTCTGACTTGTAATTGTCCAGTCATTGTCTGATTTAAGAATAGAGCAGGGTACGACAGGATCTGCAACCTGCTTGTCTCTGAGCATCCTTCTATTTTATTACAGAAGTGCTCCCAGAAAGTTCTTCTGGGCTTCCTAATTTGCTTTTTAAGCTAGTCTTATAGGCTTCCCATTCATTGGTTCTTTTTGTCATGTTGAATGTCCTGCAACTTTCTTTCCGAAGTTCGCTAATCTCAAATATCCACCATGGTGTTCTGGATTTGCTTTTTGTGAAGTTTACAGGGCAGCACTTTTTTGATGCCTTGAAACCAGCCCGCGTCCGAGCAATAGGGTGGAGACCCAGGGTTCTCCGTGAGGATAAGCTCATACACCCGGATCATTGCCATCTCCACTAGCTTTTAATTTTTATGCTCGATGGCTCCGTCCGGATTACTTTTGTCGATCACTGCCACAGTCAAGTGATCTTTTACCATCATTGTATGAGCGTTTAGGTTGTCCGGGGGAAGCTCCTGCTCTAGCTTTCTTTGCTAGTGTCTGCTTTCCCTCTACAGATCGCTGCCTTTTGACCGGTCCATTTCTGTTCGTGTCCAGTCAACTAGGTCTTTTGCCAATCTAAGTGAGGTTAGTTGTTTCTCATTGAGGTCCTTTTCGGAGTTAATTTTGCCATGACCCTAAAGGTTACTCGCTTCTCTTTGTAGGCCCTGGTTGATAGATTAGTATGCCTATTTGTGAACCCGCGTGTTGGTTGTTCTGTACCAGTTTCAGGAGGGGCACGTCCTTGAGTCTGCATCAACTCCGGCTTTATACCCTCCCCTTTGCCGGACCCCATCCCCGATCTTTATGGATCTTATTCGCAGAGCTGAGTCCAGGTTTGGTGGCCAAAGACTTAACTTTGCTCAATTTTTCTTTAACTGGATCTCTGTGCCCAGATTTGGCGTTCTTAGTCAGAGTGGTCTCGTTTTTCTCTTCTTTTGAGTTTGAGTCTTCCCTTCTCGGAAGTTTGTTGGTTTTGGTATTTTAGGGTTGAGTGAATGCATCTGGTTCTTTCTACTCCTCGACAGGCGTTTTGGTGCTCTAGGCCTTAAATGAGGAGGTAGAGGTCCACCTCGCCAGTGCCTCTTAGCGTGGCAAGTCCTTCATACGACCCGAGGTGAACAGATGTTGGGAAGGCTCCTATAGGCTAGGTACAGCTGGTATTACCCCTGGCTGTAAACCACCCAATGGGCGCGGAATCGCATGACACCCTAGGTTAGAGGTGGGGAGGAGGGACTGTGCCTGGGTAGGAGAAGGGGGGAAGGACTGACTTTTAGTTGTACTTATCATCAATGACATGGGGGAACCTGCCAGAGACCAGTGTATTCCTAGTCTCCGTCAACATGACCGCAATTAGAATAAGCCTCCGTACCACAAGGTAACCATTCGCACGAGGGTAAATCAAATTTAAATCATGGTAAAAAAAGAAAGGCTTGTATTTAATGTGCCGAGTAAACTAAACTAGAAAACCATACTATTTGGAATCATGTTAACCGAGGTTTTACTGGATTTTTAATTCCTATTTTTCGGCATCTGAGACCATTTAGACTCCATCCATATTTATTTAAACCAATTGTTAGCCAATATAATTTAAGTGAAATTTTGTCGCTTGGGACGGGAAGCGAACCCCTGACCTTTGAATCAAATAGTAAGACCTCTACCTCTGAGCCAAAGATCAGGGGATACCTGAGCTTGGATACATGAGACGAGACCTCTATCTGTTCACCGAGGGACAGGGCATTCCTATGTTTGATAATAAATGAAATTTAATTGCCAATTTAATTTAATTTAATTTTTTTAATAATATTGATAAGGATTAATACACACAAACAAAAAATCACCAAAAATAAAAGTAATTATAAATTTGTGAACCGACTACCTAGGGCGCCCGACGCAAAAATCTCATGAGATAGAATATCACACAAATTTCCTTAAGAAAAGAGAAGAGGGATGAGATGTGGGGATTTTTAACCTGGGAGAGATGTTTTAATATACTTTTACTTTTGTTAATTAATATAATTATTAATAAACTAGAATAAGAGGGGTGAACTTTTTTAAAAGAGTATCCAAAATTTAGAAATCATATTAGAGTTGTTAAAATCTTTTTCTTTTATTTTTTACTCATCATTCCAATTGATTTGAATGATTTAGAACATAGCTTATTTATACTAGACGAATTTTTACTGGCAAATTTAATGAGCGCCACAAAAATATAAAATTAAACAATTGGTAAAACATTATGAAATTTGATGATTTTGAATTTCATGTAGCTCTACTAATTATCCATTGAGTCGAAACAAAAGATACTAGTGGTCTAATTCATTTTGAAGTTTTTGAAGGAGAGTACTTCTAAATTTTTCCCTAGATTTTCAAGTCCTGTTTTAATGTTAAGTTTCAACTGTTTGAATATTTCTAAGGTCCTTAACAAGTCTTCAATCAAAAGTTTATAATTTCCAAAGCGGTACATAGTATAAAAAAGTAATAAAAAAAAAAGCTTTGCTTTAACTTTTTCTCCTTTACAAAATGAATTACTAAGTAGTTATACTTAGTAATTCATTTTTACTTTCCTATATATGAAATATATAGTGAAAAAGTGCGATCGCAATAAAATAAAAAAAAAAAGAAATAAACATTTTATATTTAAATTTTAGCTTAAAAAATATGAAATTTTTCCAAACATGCTAGTCATAGCATCTTCTTTCTATGCAAGTCTTTTTCTATCTCTTTTCATCAACCGGCCTGTCCATATTTCAAATCTTTATTAAGTATTTATCAATCCTCAGTGAGTGATTGAAAAGGCAAAGGATTAAGGATTTATTATTAAAGAGACTTTCGAATATAGGGATTACATAAGAATTACAACCTAAATACATATTATTATCGTCTTCCATGATGAATCGAAATATCTTGCAGTTTATAACATTAGTTATAATATCTCTTAAAAACTTGGCTCATTAAAAAAACGTCATACAAATTTGACAGGAGATTGGAGATTTTTCTTAAATTCAACATCTCACCCTACTCACTCCAGGATGTCTTCAAACCTCCTTTATTGCATCGCTGGTTGTCTTTTTCATTCGCTTCGCCCTCTCTTTTGCTTCTCTCATTAACATTCCTTATTTCTCATTCCATTTAGAGCATGTTTGTCTTTAATAGATCACTCTTAGACTTTTCATTTTCAAAAAATTTTTATTTAAAGCAATTTTTTATAATTGTTTTAGGATTACAATATGTACCAGATGATCGGAGTGAATTGAAAAAAATCAAAAAAGTACATCAGTATAATAATAGTAGTTTTTGATCGATTTTTTTGAGGAGCTTTGAGAGGCAGCAATGTGGATACAAATCCTAAAATATATCAAATTTAGGTCTCGATTGTTTTTTCGTTTTCGAGAAATTGTTCACACACAGACAGACCATTTTACGAGACTCATTTTTTTAAATTCAGGGGACCTCAAAACACGTATTTCAATTGAAATTTCGACCTAAATTTTTTTTTTTAAGATGGTAATTAATTCTTAATACTATATATTACATATATTGGTTAGATAAAGTAAAAAGATAATTTTTTAATCAAACAAGTTATAATTTGATATATTTGGGGAAGAAATAAGTCATATCTGATGATTACAAAAAAATGTTTTCTCATAACTCTAATTCCAAAATTTCTTGATACGCTATATTATAACAAGAGAGAGAGAGAGAGAGAGAGAGAGAGAGAAACTTGTGTAGTTTAATTTGTTAAAAAAAGATTTCTTAATGTTTCCGGAAGTTTGAGGAAATAAAAGACCAGGAAAATTGAGGAAGGGTATGGGTTTGGTTAGATGGATGGAATGAATTCACAGATTGTCCTATTTCCATTATTATAGTCTAATGCCTAATTACGTGCCCTGGCCCTATAATGAAATGGCTTTTGGCAGAGGGCAAAAGTCAAAGACTCGTTTAGTTATTGATTTTTAAAATGTGGACGCCTAATTCTTACCTCTTTCTCCTCTTTCTCACCAGGTTCTCAGCTTTAAAGTTTAGATAAGCTTTTAAGAGTTAGGAAATTATATTTTCAATTACGGCTGCTTGCATAATAATAATATTAATATCTACCCTATCTATTTTAGAATTTAATATCCATTCGTTGAGAATTAGTAATTATTTTTTAAGAATGTCAAAAATTCATTTATTATAATGAAATGATATATTTGTTGAATTACTAAAAGATTTTTGTAATAGAAAAGTTTTTTGGCTTGAAGCTAATTAAATCTAATATTATGTATAAGTCCTCTCTTTTTCGTATTTGATTTAATATACCAACTCTAAATGAATCAAATAAAATCTGATCTAAAGTTAAAGCAACGCTACTAGGGCTTTATTTAAGCGTATCGTATTTTATTATTGTCTGGAGCCATATTATATACATAACTCAGAATTCTGGTTCACTCCAATTCGAATATTATAATATTTTTACAAGATGTTTAATTTTATTTTTGAAAGTATATAATAAGATCTTTACTTTCTCTTACCTATATTTATAATACAGTATATAATGAGAAAGTATTGCGATTGCAAAAAAAAATTGATGTCGAGTTTTCAACGGAAATACACATTTTGTGATCCCCGGAGTCTAAAAAATGGGTCTTGCAAAATGGTCTGTCTGTTTATCTGTGTGTAAACAAGATTTCTCAAAATCACTGAAATTTTGTATTTAAGTTAAGTTAAGGTATCCTCGTCGTTTGCACTTTGAAACTTTTGAATAAAATCAGCCAAAGAGCCACTAGTATTTTACTGATGTACTTTTTTTAGTTTTTTCGATTTTCTCAAAATTCGTTCTAATGATTTTGATTAAAATTCAAAAAACAATTTTTAAATGATCTTTGAAATATATTAAAATTAAAATGTATTATTCCCCCGAAAATTGTTTGGGGCTCACTTTACTTGTACGTTTGTAGATTTTTTTGTGATTTTCTCTTAAACTACTCTAACAATATTGATTAAATGTACAAATGATTAATTAAATAATCTATAAGATTTATTAATCATTTTCCACCTTAAAATAGTGTTGGGTCGTCACTTTGGAATTGTAAGAATCCCATAGTAAAGATCGGACAATACGTTGTCATGGTAACAAAATATAAATATTTTTAATTTCCATGTTTTATTAATAAACGAGAATTAATTTAATTCTCCCCCCTCCCTGTAGCCGAGAGGTTAAAGAAATTGTCATTATCAATATTGATAACCTTAAAAGCCAAGAGGTGTAGGATCGGATCCCAAGCAGTCCGATGAAAATTTATTTAAATCAATTCGATACCAATTGATATGAATAAATATGACCGGTATATAGGTATATAGATATATAGGTAACAAAAATATATATATATCGTATATTTCTGAAAGTATATAAGGCCTCAGATGTCGAAGAGACTTTTTTTTTATTTTAATTTTAAGTCATTTTCGGTCTCTGAAGCCATTTTGACTCTAAATAAAATTAATTAATTGTATCGATTGCTTCCGATTGCGGATATTCGGCAGACTTGTTTCACGGAGGCCACTTATCCGAGGTTCAGCCGTGCTTGGTCTTGGTTATTGAGACTTATCTCGGTGGCTGTTCATTCCAGCCAGAAGAGACTTAAAAAAAAAATTTTTATAATATTGTTAATTGATTGACATACAATCGAAAAATCTCTAAAAATGAAAGGAAAATTAAAATTGTTTACCAACTACCTAGGTCCCAATTAAGTGTGACAACACATAACACAATTTTCCTTATGTTAGGGTAAGAGAAAGTTGTGTAATGTGCGGCCGTCACCAGATTTTTTACTTTCTCTTACCTATATTTGTAATATATAGTATGGGGAAGTTTTTAGAATAAATCTTTTCCTGATCAACGGATTAATATGAAAATTAGTCCACGGATGAAGACAAACGTTTTTATTATCATCTAGTTTTAAATGATTTGGTCATGCGGATACTAAGAAAACCGTAATGCATG
This sequence comes from Anisolabis maritima, assembly GCA_010014785.2. Classification (NCBI taxonomy): domain Eukaryota; kingdom Metazoa; phylum Arthropoda; class Insecta; order Dermaptera; family Anisolabididae; genus Anisolabis; species Anisolabis maritima. The sequence goes on along the minus strand of JAAAKE020086023.1, from coordinate 8,349 downwards.
ATAAAAATTGGGGCAGGGGCTTTTTCACCGTCCCCTGCGAACCGAAAAGACAATCCTAGAGCTATAAAACTTTTAAGTTTCATTCTTTTCCGATGAATGGTTCCAGAAATATAAGACAACATACATATTCACATGTACACATTAAGGTTTTTTTCTGCATTTTTGGTGTCCCTTTGATTTGAAACCTAAAAATATTTTTAAAAATTAAGTTGCAACACTTTCAATTATTTATTATTTTACAATACGAATTATCCAGGCATTTTTTTTTTACATCAAGTGGTATCCAATTGATTTAAATAAATTTTCATTGGACTGCATGGGATCTGAACCCACACCCCTTGGCTTTTAAGGTTATCAATACTGACAATGTCACTATCTTTAACCTCTCAACTAGAGGGGGAGGGGAGCATGTCAAATTGATTTTTATTATTATTTTTTTTAGTTTATGTTGTTTGGATAAATAAGTATCTTTACATTGATTTTAAAATATTATATTGGCCTCCAATTAATATAATTCCTCCTCTGTGGCCGAGGATAACCTTAAAAACCAAGTGGTGTGGGTTCGGATCCCACCCAGTCCGATGAAAATTTCTATCGTAAATCAATATATTATATATAGTTTAGTATCTATATGACCTAAGGTGTCGAAAATAAAAATAAAAAAATTTTAAAAAAGATTCCTGAACAATTTGTTCTAAAATCTGGATCTGCTCATAAACGAGAAGTCACATGCTCCGTTACATCTGAAACACAAACACACTGGCCAACAGGGGAGTAGCAAAGAAATCATTAAAATTTGAAGTGATTTGGTCAACAGGGGGCAGTAAAAAAAGACCCAAAATTTATTGCGCTTTATGATTTTCTCAGCATCCACTGGGCCAAATTTGTTGAAACTAGCTGATAATAATTAAGACGTTTCCTTTCAGCCCTGAACCGTTTTATTCTAAAAAAACGAAATAAAAGTTGGAATAAGATATAAACATAAGCCATCATGCAGAAAAACTGGAATTTTATTTAATGCCTTCAACTTTAAATTTTTTCTTTTTTTTAATTATTTTTTTTGTCATTTTCTATTTATAAATATTTTCTGAAAGATGACAGTGGCCAGCCACAGAACGCAACAGAGGGGCGGGTGCGTTGCCCATCATAATATATCTTAAAAATCTTCTATTCTAAAATATTATATGTACAGCCCATTTAATCAAAATCATCAGAATGGTTTAAGAGAAATTCACCAAAAACCTAAAAACGGACAAGACCAAGTGGGTCTCAAACAATTTAGGGAGAGTAAGGGTTAATACATCATAAAGATCATCTAAAAAATTAGTGTTTTATGATTTAAATTCAAAATCGTACTAGCGAATTTTGAGAAAATCAAAAAACTAAAAAAGTACATCAATTAAGTATTTGTTGGCCAAATGTTCCGAGGCGGAAGCAACGAGAGTACTTAGCTTAAATAAAAAATTTCAGCTCGTACGTTTTTTCGTTTTTGAGAAAACTTGTTCTCACACCCACAGACCCAAAGACAGACCATTTTGCGAGTCCCATTTTTTTTAGATACAAGGAACCTCAAAATGTGTATTTCCTTTGAAATCTCGACTTCAATGTTTTTGCAATCGCAATACTTTCTTTCATATATTAGTAAGAGAAAATACAACTTGGTATGACTTGCATACTTGATAGAGTTGTAAAGCGGCCATATTATATTCCTTAGAATTTATTATATTCCCATAGAATATGATTAGCGATATCTAAAAAGGGTGGGAAAGTGTTGCAGCTTCATTGCCTATTTTTTTTATTGAAAACCATATAAACATGGAAATAAATATATTTTCCTATATGTGAAATCCTCGAGAATAGCATTCTATACTTGATGTACAAATTTTAGAACAATTGATAGACTTTTTATAAAAAAGACTGATTGAGATCCGGCCTTTTGTAATGAAATGTGTCTATCACATTAACACATATGATTATAAAAAGGAAGGATTTGTTTTGGATTTATGTAAAAAAAACTCTTTCGATGAAAAAACGCAATTTTGTAAAAATTTTAGGGTTTTTTTATTTTTTTATAAAAACACTCATTTTACAAAATATCTGCTACTACTGGTACACAGAAATAACATACAACTCCCATTCCTCTCTCTTTCTAATTCCTCTTCATATTATAAACTTATGAACAAACATATAGAACAACTTGTGAGATTACTTTGATTAACAAACACTCAGAGATGTTACTGTTGAATTATTACATGAGACAAACTTGAGAGAGAATTTCTGAAAAGTTAATGTCAATTATATTGACAAATTACTATAAATGAAACTGGGTTAGTAAGACGATAGATAAAAATAAAACTCTCTCATTTATATTATCATCGGGATAATATACAAAAATAAATACAAATAAAAAAAAATAATTTATTTTGTGATTTATTACTGAATTATTTCTCTTTATTATACATTCATATGATTCATATTTTTAATAAACTTTATTAGCCAATATTCACAATTAGTTAAATATTCCCTGCTTCAATAGAGGGAGACACCGTCCATAACTCCTCCCCTGGCATTCTTATAGTTCCTTGAGCAGACGAAGTACAGCTCTGAATTATTCCTCCTTACTTAGAGACGCTTCCCTCTTTTTTTCCTCAGGAGCCTCAACTAGACAAAATTTCAACAACTCTACTGCTCATTTATCTAAATATCCTCATATTTATTTCATTATTTTTTGTATTATGTATTATTTATTATACTAATTATATATAATATATTATCTTACTCAGAAAAATTTATTTTTTGTTTTTCGCCATCGAAGGCTATTCCCTATCTGGTGAACGAGTACTTCGTTTTGAAATACGCAAAATAAAATACTTTCTTACTAAATATTTCATAAATAGGCAAGAGAAAATAAAAACCAATAGCTTAATAAAGTAGTACAATTTGGTAAAATTGGCAGGGAGCCAAAAAAATATAGGGAACCGCTGTCATGAAGATCGATTAAATATTTTATGATATTAATTTGACGAATAGCATATAAATCGATCATTTTTTTAGTCTTATCGGCATCTGAGGTCATATAGACTCCATCTATAATTATTCGAATTAATTTGTATACACTTCACAAAATAATTTAATAGATCAACAAATTTTTATTTATCTAGCTTTTCATCAAATCAAACATCAATTTTTTTTTTTGCTAACAAAAGACTAAAAGGAAGTGAAATATCTCATCTATTAACTTTAACAAAATAATAATACCGAAACAAAATTGTTCTGTCCATCATTTTGCTTGAAAAAAAAATTTCATCTTTCATTCATTTATTATTTGTGAGATTCTATTCTTTTATTGTCAAAAGTTGATATCATATGTTTTTGATCGTTTTACTAATATATAAAGCCATGAACCAATAATTTTACTTTCCCGATCTATTATGATGAGGAGATGGGCTAAGATTGATTACGGATCTGGAGTTGCAACATAACTCGGATTCGAGTCCCGCTTATCGCTAAAATTATTCAACATTGGCAGACTCGTCCTGGGGTAGGCAGATAATCTCACCCCTAGTAAGAGACACAAAGAGTCCAAGAGCCTAAGGAACAAACATTCTTCTCTCAAAAATTAAATAAAAAAAATCTGGTGTGGCGACCGCATATTATTCAACGTTTTTTCTTTTTCGTTTTCGTTTGTATGTATTTATCAACTATTAAAATTATAAAAAACATTAAATTAAATTAATTAAATTGGAGATTGAACTTATTTTATTATTAAACAGAAAATTTACCCCTTACCCTCCCCCCTCCTAAATCGTTAGTGCGAATTTTGAGAAAATCGAAAAAACTAAAAAAATATATCAGTAAAGCAAAAGTAGTCTTTGGACGAGGTGGGATCTTAAATATAAAATTTTAGCCACAAGTCTCTTTTTTTTTTTAGAGAAATCTTGTACACAGACACACAGTCAGACCATTTTGCGAGTCCCATTTTTTAGACTCAGAGGACCTCAAAATGTGTATTTCCGTTGAAATCTCGTCATCAATTTTTTTTACGATCGCAATAATTTCTCACTAGATATTACATAGATAGGTAAGAGAATGTAAAAATCCCCCACTTTTATATATTCTATTAAGAGGAAAGTATTATGATCGTGAAAAAGTAACCCCTAATTTTTAAAAATATCATTACATTTCAAGTCAAAAGGACTAAAAATGAAAAAAATGTGCTTAATGAGTGTATGTGTATATTTGTGTAAATGCATGTAGCTTTTATTTTGGCTTATTAAGACCTTTTTCAAGTCTACGTCGTAGACATCAAGGTGGGAAATTTTTGAAATTTTATTTAATCTCTTTGTTTTTTACTTTCTCTTACATAATATTATATGTGGAATATATAGAATTGCGATCGCAAAAAAAAATCAATATTGAGATTTCAAAGAGCTCTTTGAGACTGAAAAAATGGATCTCACAAATTGGTCTAGGTGTGTATTTGTGTGGGGAAAACAAAGTTTCACAAAAAAGAAAAAACACATGAGGCTGATTTTTTATATTTCAACTAGGGGACCTCATCTCTTACTTCTCGAAGTTTTTCAATAAAATCGGTCAACGGGTATTAGTGTTTTAGTGATGTAATTTTCTAGTTTGTTTTTTCGATTTTCTCAAAATTCGCTCTAAAGATTTTGATTAAAATTCATATATCAATTAGTTATTAGATGATCTTTGAAATGTATCCTCCCAAAATTGTTTCAGCCCACTCTAACCACCCTTGTACATTTTTGGGTTTTTTTTTTGTTATTTTCTCTTAAACTACACTAACAATATTGAATAGATTGCGTATACCTTGTTCTATTAAGAGATAAATAAGAGAGAAAAGCTACTAACGGGGCCGAAAAAAATCTGGTCTTACAGCACATCACTCAGCTTTCCTTATCTTAGGTTGTGTCATATGCGTTTAGACACACCAGATTTTTCCTTTTATTTACAATCATTTTTTTAGTCTTTTTTGGTATCTGACTCCGTCCTTATTAATTTATATTAATTGGTAGCCAATATAATATAAATAAATTTTTATCACTCAGGATGGGAAGCGAGACCTCTGCTCCAAGGGATATGGCTTTTTCTGACTTAATAAAATTGGAAGGAGGAATTTAAAATAATTTTTTTCTGGTGAAAATTCTGATATTTATTTTCAATGTTTTTTTATTAAATTTTTTATTTTAAATATAGTTAATGAAAATATTTATTTATCTAAAAATCAACATGACGTGACTTTCATAAGTAGAGGGTAGAGCAACCCTATTTTATATTCCCAGTGGAGATGGTTAGCGATGACTACGTTGACGCTTTTTTATTTAAAATTGGGATTATAGTAGATCTCTTACCATACTTAACACCTTTTTTTTTTTTTAAATTTTTAAAACCATCATTAAATTTAAATAATAAAGGATTTTAATAAATCCGGAAATGAGTGATGTGGGTTTGAAGTAAAGGAAATTATTAGGCCTTTTCATTATTACATTTTGTTTGTAATTGTTCCGATCAATTATATAGCTAACTTATGTACCTCTGCAACTAGAATTGGGTTAAAACAGGCCTTTTATTCACACAAATTGAATTTCACTGTAAGTCTAGTGATTTAGATTTACTAGGAAACGAATTTAGAAATAAAAAACTTTAAAGAGGACTTTTTTGTATTATTCGTCTCGCTCAAATAAATTTATGAAAATACTTTTCTCTCTCTTTATTTTTCTCTTGCATTCACTCAAAGAGTGTATAATGTAAGAGAACGTCTGAAAACATTAAAAAAAAAAACTTGAGATTTTTCTCCTCTTTTTTGACGAAACTAACCCATTTTGAGATGAATGTCAAATAAAACATATAACGCTATTGTTTGTGTAAAAAATAGGTGAAATAACAGCTAAATATCTAACTATTTTATAGAATAGAACTTTTCTGCTTTTTTTATTTTCGGTATCCGAGGCCATATATAGATTTTAAACAATTTTAATTTATTTTATGATACAAAATTATCATATTTATTTATAACAATTGATTTAAATAAATTTTCAACGGAGAGAACCCATATTCCTTGGCTTTTAATTTTATCAATAATAATGACAATGTCAATACCTTTAACCTCTAGGGGATTTTTTCCCTTAAGGGTAAAGGTATTGTTGTGAAAGTTATCACAAGTTAAATCAAAATTATTAGCAGATAAATTATATATTGAGACATATTTCAAAAGGTACAAGTGAGTGATAGGAATGATATATAGCAGGAAGTTGTAGTCTGGTGAAGATCACAAGTTGAAATGCTGGGCGCTTATCTCCTTCCCTGGTGCTGGAGTTTTATGGCTGCTCATCGGGAAAACCCGTGCGCTCTGTGTGAAAAACCTCTACTGCATAAATATGCGTTCACCACAAACTAATTAATCTCGTCTGTTTGTGATCTGTTGTAGAACTCGGTCTCTTCCTTGGTGCGCCTTGTGAGGATATCTGTGACGAACGACTGCCGAATGTGTTCTGTGATCAAGTTACTCGACATTGCGAGTGCGAAAAAAAATATCCTGTTCGTCTGGGACCTACAAAAGGCTGTGCAAAACGTGAGTGTCTCATTTAATAACCGATATAAAGAATTTTCATATTCATGTTATTATGAATTTTAATTAATATCAGATGAAAGAGCCTTTGGCTGACTGCGATTTAATTGAGAGTCTACAATTTATACCATCTGCCTAAGAATAGTGGTTCCTAACCGGTGCTTCGTGAGGATGATAAATGCTCTGTCAAAAAAGAAAAAACTTATTGTATTATTTTTTTTTTGTGATTTTTAATTTTTAGTTATAAATAAACGTAATGTGCACTTTTTTGACTTTGATTATTCTGATGCTCTGCAAATTTTTCTTATAATCAAAAATGCTCCATAACTTCGAAAAGATTATGAACCACTGCCTTAGAATATAAAATTTTATTTTAATTTATAAAATTCCCAAGATGCTTTGAAAAAATTCAAGATTTGTGGTTTATTAAGAAAAAAAACCCTTTTTATTATATTACAGAGCCTCTGTATTGAAGAGTTAAAAAAACGAAGCGGAAATTGAAATACGTTTAAAATCCGATCAGAAATAGTCATCATGCAAATGAGCCCAAGGATCGAATCGATAACGCTCTTTTTCCTTTCACAATGACTCATTTTCACTTTCCCACATTTAAGCCCAATATTTATTTTTTTAGTATCATCTTTATGTAAAAAACCTTTTCAAGGTTAAAGTTATAAATCGATGACCAAATGGCAGTAGACCTAAAAAAAAGGATTGCAACCCTGATAAATAATAAATTCGCCTCCTGTTTTTTATCCCTCTCATCATGAATGTTAAATATGGCCCTAAACCCCGATTTATCTTTAAACTAGATCATAAGGCCTTCACATGAATATGTCATATTAATATATGAAATTTATTTTTTTATATAATATGCATATTGCTCTGGGACATTCATCCGAGGATTTATAAACCCTGAATTGAAGCTTTTTCAAGGCCGGCACTTAATTGTAACGTTAAATAAAAAATTACTCAATTTGCCCCACTGAAATCTGAGTATCTACGTAGAATGGTCAAGTTGGAAAGTCGCGAAGGATAGCTATTTAGTAGAAATCTGTCTGTATCTTACAATACAGTCATGTTTAAAAGTTTAAAGAATTTTCTAATCTTAGGCTGATTGTCAGAGCTTCTTGAAATTTGTCAATATACAAATTTTTTGTAAAGATAGTATTAAAACATGATGATTGAACCAAAAAGAACAGTGTTACTCCTAAATGTCAAACTCTGCTCGCAGCCTATGATTGCAACAGCAGCATGACACGATACTCATTAACCAATCAACAGCCTGTCAAGGCAACATCTTTGGATTATAATATTATATTGATTGTTCATTATGAGTTATTGCTCAAATGTCCAAATGAGAAAAATTTCTCTTTAAATTAAAAATAAATTATTTACTTTTTTACAAATAAAACACATTTACTTTAATTAAAAATTTTTAATTAATAAATGTAGTTTTTATTCCATATTATTTATTATAAACTATTATCAATTATTATATTATTATATATTAATAATATATAATAAATAAATATATATTAATAATAATGTATTCTCATATTTACCTCCTTAATCATTAAATACAATCTACCCCATGCATTTTTAATTATTTAACTATATATATATATATATAAACGGTCCTAAATTTATTTCACTTTCGATTTGGAGTCCTTATAGACATGAGCAATAATTATGTATTTTATATAACTCCACTTTGAGTGAATTTAGGGAAAAGATGAATTTTAACAGATTCCTCAATT
>JAAAKE020086022.1:0-65872 GCA_010014785.2 Anisolabis maritima | reverse complement strand
CCCCTCCCTTAGCTCTACAGGGCAAAGGGATTGCACATTTCTGTTGCATTTTTCCAATTTTCAAAATTTACCTTCGAGTGCGGTTCCAAGACGTATTCATAGACCTATGTTAAAAAAAGATATTGTATTGACAATTGTTATGTGAATTTGTCATCTATGAAAGTAATCAAATAAGAAAGAAAATTTATAACCCATTATATACAACCTGTATTTCGAAATAAGATTTCAAATATGCGGAAGATTTTGCAAATTAATCGGGTTAGTATTAGAAAAGATAAACAGACGACAAGTCAGAGGTTTCTCATCTTTATAATAAAATTATCGGTATTGTAAATTCAATTATCATGTTTAACATGTTTGATCTGTTTATAGAAAACGTGTTATCATATGAAATATCAACTGAGGAAAAAATAAGGTAATCGTTAATTGTTGGAGCCTCAGATTTCAAAAAATAAAAAAAAAAAGTTTGTAACTAAGGCGAGTGAATATAAGAATTAATTTTTTTGACTTTACAATATCGCAGCAAACCCTGAATCCAAATGAAACTGTACATACTTAGAGGGACTCAATCAATCCAGAAGAGAGAAGGAGTTTGAAAATAAATTTTTCAATATCTTCTGTGCGCGTTGCCTGTAGATTATATCCTATTGCCTGTGTTTCGAACGTACGTCACATTCATTTTCAGGCCCCATAAAAATCAAAAGAATACAGGTATTGGGTGTTTTTTTATTGAACATCTTGTTTGTACATGTTTCGGTTACATGTGCACTTTGGCAAACAATCTTATATATTTAAGAGTGATGGAACCCAAGTGACACAGAACATCTGTATTCTTAAGACAATTTTATCAACTTTGTTGATGAACGTTCAAAACGTCGGCAACATAATATAATTTTTTTTCAACTACCTCTTTGGTCAGTGAGATTTCCGCCTCATTATTCAAAAAAATTTCTGAAAATTGTGAATATATTGATTAAATTTTCTTTCAAATATCAAAAAAAAAAAAAAAAAAAGGTATCAATTATTTTTAAAACCAAAAAATGGCATTTTGGTTGCTTTATTTTCCAGGTAAAGAAAAAATATTTTTTGAGGATGGAGTATTTGGAGATATTTACACTAAATTTTAATAAGATATTATCTCTCTTTAAGTCCAAAAGAATCGACAATTACAAAACTTTTATAAGATTAATCTCAATATCCGAATTAAGAAGTTTTTTAATTATTTAAACGAGAGGTAGAGGTAGAGGAGGGACCAAACCGTATTTTTCGACACACACACACACACACACACACACAATATATATATATATATATATATATATATATATAATTAAATAAATATGGATGGAGTCTAAATGACCCCAAATGCTGAAAATGACAAAAAAAAAAAAAAAAAGGGAAAACTCAAATATATCTATTTATTTTTTCAAAAGATTTGAAATTATAATGACAATTAATTAATTTGAAATTTTAATGAAATTCCAAACCAAATGCATACATTTCAAATTGACCATCCATGTCCGTGCCCTTAGCTCCCTCCTTATCTTTTCCGAATCAAACGTCAGAATGTGCACGTTCATCGGATTACAAACCTTTGACTATCCCATCATCAATTAATGAAAAAGATAAATTTTGAGCTGCGCTATTGCTAATTTTCAACAATTTTCAAGTTCAAAAAATCCAAAAAAATATTAGTGAAAAAACATGCACTTTATATTATTAATTTTTATTTTCAAAAAACAGAAAAGTGCAATCAGAAATTTGATAGAAAATATTTTTCCTAATTCTCAAATTTATTTATCTTTTGTATAAAATTAATTTACCTATTTTGTTTTTTGAAATTTTTTTGTAAATTTGCTAGAAAAAAATTGATTTCGATATTGTTTTGCGAACTACCACTGATTGAAAACCAGAGGGTCAAATTAATAATTTTTAATCCCTCGCTCCAGAAATAAGCGACTGATTTAGGAATTTATAAAAAAAAAAAAAAAAATAGGCATGTCTTGAGTAATGACAAGTACATGTCAAATTTGACACGAAAAATGTGGTTATTAATTAGTAAATAAATTAAAAATTTTTGCGTTATTTGTGACAGAAAAGTGTTTCGTTGAAAACGGTGTTTTTTTAACGGAAAATTTTAAACTCCTGTTTTTCCCAAATTTAAGCAATTCAATCAATGTTTTAGCTGTAAATTCTTAGAAATCTAATTAGGCTCCAAACCTACGGCAAGTCAAGGTCTCATCCATTCGTTGCTCTAATTCCGTAACAACAGCTCAATCAAAATAAGTGTCAATAAATTCAGTGTATCGGAGAAAACTGTTAGCCAAGACCAAAATATATAATTTATTTTAATTTTTATATTAATAAATTTTGATAAAAAAAATTTTTGAGAAAATGGACTCTTAATTCTGGACGGAAGGAGTGAGTATTTTGTTTAATTATTAAAATATTATGCTTTAAACGCATTTGCCAGATATATGTCTGAATGGTTTCCGGACTCTAGACTCATTCTAAATATATATTGGTAAAGAGAAAAGAGAAGGGGCTGTGTCGTTGATACATATATTGCCAAATATAACTGGATCGGTGGGATGCATGTCCCGTAAGAAAGATCATTGCTCCTTGACGTCATCTATACCATCTCGCCAGCAACTGTAGTGCACAATGCTTCAAGAATATATATTATTTTAATGCATTAGTATGTAGGCTATTCAATTCATAAATCATTTAAATTAAGGAAACACAAATGTCAAGTCTTTAATCATTAAAAGAATTCCTTTTGAATGAAAACATTTGTACCATATAGATTAATTAATAAAATATTAAAGTTTCATGGTCATTATTCATTAACTAGAGTAGCCCTCCTTTGGTGCATGCACTTATTTATAAAGACAGGCCTCTTTTTCTTTTTTTTTTTTTAATCCAATTTTTTCTGATTTTGTTGTGAATAATTGTGAATGCGCTATTATTTAATATACTTCCCTTTCTCCTTTTGATAGCTACCGGCGTCTTTCGACACGCTTGTCTATTCAAGCTAGACTTTAAATGTTAATTTAATTTTATATTTTCTGTAATAACTCTATTTGAATAAATTATCGTGTGAAAATGGCCATCTCCAGAAGTTAAACAAGTTCAAGCATAGATGGTTCTTGGATGTGTTGAGCAAGATCCCCGGTAGCTAATAAGCTATTTCCGAATATTATAAATTCTAATAAGTAGTATAGCATAAGGAGGAGGATATTTGTTTTTTAATTTTTGGGTGTTCATGTTCCTAGTAGCAGGATTTGTTTTTGCTTTCCGATAGAATGGTTTAGTAGTAATAATATAATTATTTTTTTGAAAATGGAGATTCCGACCAAATGTGATTCCCTGAAAGTAAAAAACTCATTTAGGCAATCTCTGTATGGCATATTTATTTAAACCAATTGGTATCCAAATGATTTTAAATAAATTTCCATCGGACTGCCTGGGATCCGAACCCACATCCATTGGGTTTGAAGGTTTTGGAATTTTGTCAATACCTTTACCTCTCGGCTAGTGGATGGGGGTTTACATAATTTAAAATTAAATAACCCAGAAAACTTCAAGAATCTGTTTCTATAAATGTAACCATCAAAAATTTAATATAGAGCGAGCTATATATGTTTAAATAAGAGCAGGCACCTCCTAACATTTTTGCCTAATTAGCAAAGCAACAAAAGGACGAGGGCCACGTTAAAAAGAATCAACCAAATTACTTACTGTGTTTTCAATTATATTCTCTTAATTCTAATGTATTTAGAATAAAGTAACTGTAATTTAAGGATTTGTTTCGTCAAAATGGCTATACGGGCGGGATGTCACACACGGACCCTAGTTTGGAACCTCCCGATCTATAATATAATATAATGCAAAAAATACAAATTTTCTTTTTGAAATAGATTCTTTTCGTTATTTGTATTTTTCATTTCTAGATTGGTTCTAAACTAGAAAACTAAACCAAAGAGATAATAAATCAGAAATTCACTGGAGAAATCAAAATCTTTTTTTTCTATTCAAAGCTTTTATACTTGATATAAATTCGAGAGCTCTAAATAAAAGATAACTGGCCATGAGCCTCAAAAGATAAATAAAAAATAATTTGAAATTTAATAAAGTAGAGCAGAGATGAAATCGTTTTAGTTTTAAAAGTACTTTATGAGGAGAAAATGATTGTATTAATTTTTTTTTTTTTTTTAATAATAAAATAAAAATATGTCAGTGAAATTTATTATATCCATATTTTTATTTTAATAATAATTAGAATAATTAACGAAATGGAAAGTTTATTTTTTTAATTAGGTGATAGTGTAGAAAATATAGCTAAAAGCTGATTATGTATTATATATTGCAGTTTATAGGACGTCCCCTCCTAATCTGAATCTCCATTTTGAAAGAACGCTATCAATGAATAATATACGTAATATTATTATTATAAGCCTAAAAAATTTCAAGATATTATAATATCTCAGGCAAAATATGTAGCCCCGGCCCTCAATAAAAACTTTGGTTTAAAAAGGTTTGATCAGGTGTTTACTTAAAATATAAAATTCAATTTAAATTTAGGCAAACGTCAAAATAGTAAATTGTGAATTATATAGAGAAAAATTATTTTAGTTAAAAAATTTTTTTTTAATTACAGTGGTATTGTAATGTAGCAAGTCATGAGGCTGCAAAGCGGCTGAGCCCACGCTGATATAAGCAAATATTGTTAAAGGGGCGGGATATAGAAGTGAGAAGTTCGGAGAGATTGGGACCAAATCAAGTTTAGGACATCTTACATAATTTTATTGCAATATTAACATAAGATGGAAAGTTGACAACAATAAAAAAATGCACATTTAGTTGAATGAAAAGTTGTAAAGGAAAATTCGTAGCGCAAGAAACAAACCTGGCCAAAACTAACGAGGACTAGTCTCGGCGCATCCAAAAGAAATAATTTTTTTTATCCATTACTAACAAAAATTTGAAGAACATAGATGTAGGTAAACGACCTTTTTATGAATATTTTTTTTATTAAAAGCAAACGTTTTAGTTGTTTTTATTTAAAGAGGCTTTAAAAAAATTTGCAAATATTTTCGTTAATGATTCTTCATATTCATTCATTACCCTAAACAAATTGAATTGTTTGTTTTCCATTGAAGTTGATTCACTAAGTGGTACCCATCGAAAAAGTAATAGTCTTTTTGAGCTCAATGACATTTCTTCTTCTAGTTAGCAATATGATGACTAAGTAAAAAAAAATGATAAAGAGAAAGAAAGAGTCATTAGATCATCTGAGAAAACATTACAGATTATCAAGAGTGTGAACTTGAAAATATGAAGACGATTAAGCGATAAACAATCAAAATATGCCAATTAGGAAATGATCTAGCAAAAATGATCAAAAAAATATAAACAAAAAGCAAAAAAATTAGAGTGAAAAAAAGTTTATCTTAGGAAGTATAATGTATGATATTAGCACTTCAGATAATTAATAATTAACCTAGTGTAATTATAGAAAAATTAATTGAATGGAAAACTTATTTACCAGAGATAGTTCATTCGTCCAAGAGAGCCCAGGCCTGACAAAACCGGTGGATTTGTTTCGTTTATCCTTTAGGAGAGAGGGTATTAATTATCAATTGTTTTCAATGTAGATACGTTTTTAAACTCGGATCTCTGGGAGCTTTCTCGAGAAATTTTTTTATGAACTCCGGCCGATTGCACATGCCACCATCTCATCCTCATCTTCTCCTTTCCATAGCCTTTCACTAACGAATTGATAATTTAAATTACATTTAGTAACTGCATACACATGACGTATCCATGAAAATAAAACCTGGTGGTTTGTACAGGACACAACCTACATAATTCTTTTTAGACATAATTTTACAAATAATTTTTTAATTCGAATCTGTGAATTTTAATCCTAATTACCACATGGAAATGTGAGACATAGACCTTACTATAGTAAATGAATTTATCAACATTAGTTCAAAATTAAATGAATTTTTTTTCTTTAAGAATTCGGAAGTGAGCAAGTCCTTGGCATTGGGTGTAGTCGGTAGGACGCGCCTCTCGATTTGAGGTCAACATTCATTCATTCATTTGACCTTTGAGACATCTGACCTAATCTTAGATTTACACACACACACATATATATATATATACGAACAATGGAAAAAAAATAAAAATTTTTTTTGGACAAAGGTGGGTCGATAAATTATTTAGGTAAAATAAATAGGCATAGAGAATAAATACCACTTCAATAGGTAAAAAAATAAACTAGTTATTCACTAAGAGAAAATGAAATAACGTTTGCAAACTGATCTCTTTTATTCTTAGGAATTTAACTAACGATATGAAAGAAAAGTCTGATTAATCTCCTTAATATGTTCGGGAGAAATTTCATTAAGCGGATAGGAGTTTCTAGGGTAATGTTAAAAGATTCAATTTCTCCTTAGGAAAGAGAGAAGGAACTATAATAAATAATTTAAATAAATTATTTTTAAAACAGATTCAAATAAATGAATGTTTTCGATGTTCCAATGCATCTTAATAATAAGTAGAGTGGTATAGGGATGACATGAGTTTTCGTACAGAACTCGGATTTAATTATATTCATAAAAATGTCAAAAAAGAACATAGACAAGAAAATCCCCTAAAAATATATCCTGGTCAATTAATATAAATAAATAAGGAGCCTAAATGGCCTCAGATACAAAAAAAAAACTTAAAAAAAATAAACTTAATAGCAAAAAGCGTATGAAGTATGGCTGCTTAATTTAATCTAGATAGAAACAGGAGAAATTAAATAGTTTGTTTTATTTCATTTCTCCTGGATGCACTCGTATAAATATATAAATATAAAAAATTGGTATCACTATTTTTTTTAGTGGCAATTGCTAATATATTATTAGAAAGAAAATAAAATATATCGACCCAAAAGTCTGGTGAGATTGCATTTCATATTACTTTCGTTTACCGAATATGAGCATTCTGAATATTTCAATGAGTGTTTAATTTTGATTTTTTCTTTTTCAATTTTTTTCAAATTTTCATTGCAATTTCTATATGTTTTTTTTATGCGATCTATTCAGAATCATATGATACAATTTTTCAATTCCTTGTATTACCATATTAGTCTTAATGAATTTCTTCTCTTTTTTATAGGTGCTCTTGCTGCTCGGCTCTCTTCATCCAACGGCAAGATGCCATTCTGATGAATCCAAAGAAGAGGATGAAGAAGCGGTTGAAGAGGACCTATATGAAGACGATTCTCCTCTAGAAGATGTCGATGGTGAAAAAGATGAGCCGTTCGATGAAGAAGAAGAGGGCGATTTGGACAATTTCGATGATTTGTCCGATAACGAAGAGGAGGATACCGAGAGAAAGCCACAAGAGGATCGATTGTATAAAGGTCTAGTGGCAGCTCTGAAAAGGCCGGGAATGGAACGGCGAATGGGAGAAGTGATGACCATCATAAGAGCCATGTCCCCACCTCAGAGGTTGGCGTTAGCCGCGCTATTGACTGCACAGGCGTTAAGGTCATCTGGTGCAGGCACCAAAGAGAGTCTTGAGACTGTACAACAAATGTTTGGCATCCACGAAGGTACCGTAGAGCATTTCAATTAAAAAGAGCTTTCTTAAAGGGAATTTATTTTCTGAGTATAATTAATTGTATTTTAAGCCCAGCTGCATAGGCTACTTTGCACCTACCCGGATAACTTCACACATGTAAAATTTCTTTTAAAAATAAGAATTTAAGATGAGTCTACAGAAAGTTAGGTATAGTATAAATCAAGCCCTCCACCACCAAAATATTTTAAATAAAATTAAAAACGCCATTATTGATTAGTGATATTAAATATAAGTATAAGATTTAGTTGTTAATAAATTTTTTTCTAGATTTATAATTATTCCTCTTGGCCTAAATATGGAATTAAAAAATTGTATGGTATCACTTTACCTCTCGGGTACAAATACTACCAAAAAAGTTGTCAAAAAATCTGGTGCGGCATACCATTACTTTCTATTACCAAAGTTGTTTATAGAAAGTAATGTGTGTGTAGTTAGTCACACCACATTTTTATATTTCTTTGTATCCACGGTTGCGTTTTTTTTTTTTGCATACTTATTTGCTGTTTCAAATTCAAACCTCTCACTTCCCCCCCCTCCCCCAAAAGAGAAGGTCATTTATATATATAATTCAAGGAAGAAGCGATCTAGAAGTTGATACTGCTTTGAATAATAAGCCATCAATAATGGGCACATGTTCTAATGTCACTTCTTGTTGGCCAATTCAGAATTGACCAAAAGAACAGGTTCTTAGGAATTCCAGATACAGCAGATACTTATCTTTTTATAAAGTTGAACTTGTCTTGTTGGTTCATTCAATTAGAATAGTTATTTGAAATTGTATTTTATAAAGCCCTTATATTCTTTGGTCCAAATTTTTCTTGTAATAAAAAATTTTTTCAATTAAATTTTATACAAACAAGGTCTTTGAAGCTCGAATATTTGCACTGTGCATAAGAGATTCAGGTATTGTTGGTCGCCTTCGAGCCAGAAATGAAGGTAAGGTCATATTAGCGTTTTTGAATTAAGTGTCAATCCCCTCCTGCCTCCAAAATAGAAATAAAAAAATTTATACGCTCTAACGGCTTCCATACAAGCATGTCCTGCACTCCTCAACTCTGAAGTGATTTCTCTAAAAAACAATGTATTTTTTTCAGGAAATCAATAAAATATGAAAGTAACTTAAAGGCTATATTTTTGGTCAAAGTATATTTATTCGCAGGGGATTATTGCCGAATAGAGTACCAGCCAGAAGCAGATGTATGTAAGCAAAATCAGATTACAAACCTCGAGGCGCGAAAAAAATAGACTTTTGCCAAAAATGCTACAACTTCACAATTAATAAAATATTAGAGAAAAACGAAATATACTATCAATAAAATTTGACTTTCTTGGATTCTTTCATGTTATCAAATTTAAAAAATATTAAATCTATATTTTGAATTTAAATGGTCCTCTGGGAGTATAAGAAAACTTTTTCACATACACATATTGTAAACGGCACAATGAATTAAATTGTCCGCTTAATTCGTGGTCAACCAATAAAAGCAGCAATGCCACTTTTGGTATGATTATATACTGCTCTCTTTTGAGTCTGCTGATGAAAAAAAGACAATGCGGTTTTGTTCTTTTTCTTCCACGAGTCAAAGAGTAAGTGGCCAGAGGTCAGCAGAGAGGACTAAAGGGTAGAACCTTTTTAATATAGGTGATATCTTTCTCTTTCTTACCAAGAAGTGTGGCTTTCGTTCAAGAATGGCTTGTGCATTTTAATTGCTGTCCTCATTTGTTGATTAGCTAAGTAGTACTTAAAAAAAATATTTTCATCATTTTATATCAAAAAAAAAAAAACGTAGAAATTGTTAGATTACGAAAATATTAAACGTAACATAAAATGCCGGAGTATTTTTTTTTTTTTTTTTTTTGGATATGGAAACAAGGTCAAATGGGGATCTGAAGTCACATGCAACCAGAAAGAACAGGAGAAGGGGAGAGTGGTGATTTTAAAAGATGCTTGTTGAGGTTGGATTTGAAAGTTTGGAGATTATTTTAGATATATCTGTAAAAAAGTATTTCCCTAAGTTTGTTGATGATGAGTTAATTGATATAGACAATTGTAATACCCAATGAAGGGGAAGTTAAAATTAAAAATTTGTTCAAAAGTAGGTAGAAAGATTTTCAAAGCGCCTAATCTTTTTAGAAAGAAATGAATATAAATTAAAGAAATAATTAAATGTTTTTATGAATTATTAATTTCATTATTAAAAAGTTTACGACTGAAATAAAAAAAGTTTTTTTTTATTATGGTGAAACATTCTTTTGGGAAAGGCAGGCAATCGTGAGATCTTAATTAATCTTCTTTTTTATACTTGGCCTTGTTTATAAACGCAAAGGGTCAGTAACGAATCGACAAGTATTCATATAAAAAAGTAGAGGAGCATGTCTTAACACGACCATTCCTCACGAATGAGCAGCTGTAGGGTTGTGAGATCCAACCTATTTCAAGTTAAATTTTTTTTTGTTTTTTTCCTCCCTAAGTTGAATCCAGCGATTTCTCGTTGCCTTACATCTTCTCGATGACGATCGGATGAAATCATCCTTTTGGGGTCAATCTCTTTCTTTTCCATTGAAGAGATGATTACTATGATAATTATATAATGAAAAAATATTTTGTACAATTTTGACATACAACTCAATTCCATTTTATATAAGATTTAAATAGGCTTAAATTATCTCAGCCCAATATCATGAGTAAGCCTTTTTTATTTTTTCATGAATACGTTTTTAAAATCAACATCGAAATTTCCCCAGCTAGTGAATATTTATTACCATAAAGTTTAAAAAATGTTGATCCCTTTGGGTCTTCAATCATCAATTCTCACTATTTTTTCTCCCTTCTTAGTGAAAATAATTATTGACTATGACTTTCGAAATCGTTTAAAATTATTTTATGAGATTACTGAAAGTTTAAAGAATATAGATTTCAAAAAAAAAAAAAAAAAAAACTTTTAAATAACATTTCTTTTTCTTTTATGGTTACGAATAGGGCTGGGCAATTAATTGATTAATCGATTGTTGACCGATTTTTTTCTTTTTTTTAATTAAAATAATCGTTTAATCGGAACCCCCCCCCCTTCGTGGCCGTCAGGTTAAAGATTTTGACATTTGTCAGAGATAACTATAAAAAAACCAAGGGCTGTGGGTTCGGATCCCTGGCAGTCCGATGATGATGAATTGAATACCAACTGATATAAATAAATATGTCTGGATAATTTGTATCGTTAATAAATATATTGTGTTATCATTTAAAAGTATATGGTCTTAGATGCCGTAGAGACTTAAATAATTTTAAAAAATCTGAATAATCGATTATTTTTTTCCACAATCGCAGATCTCTCGTTACGATTTTTCAAAAAAATTTCGTTAAACAAAAGAAACAGAAAATAACTTTAATAAAATAATGAATATTTTTGGAAGTTATTAAAATTATAATAAAGAAATAAAAATCACTAAATAAATAAAAGTTTCCACTTAAGGATGGTTAGTGAAATATTTATTATTTAGTCATCTAAGTTATACTGAGAGAGTAAGAAGAAAATTTTTTTTATTTGGGTATCTCACCTTGAGAGTCTCTAATTTTTATTTTAAACCTTCCGCTTTCTTACAAAGAGATTATGTTTACTTTCTCTTGCCTATATATGTAATATATAGTGGGAAAGTATTGTTTTCTTTTAAGTGTGCCTATTTATTTATTATTTTTTATGAATATTAAAACTAATTTAAATCTGTTTTTCTGCGAAGTTATAAATCTCGGAAACAGATATTTTATTTATTCTTGGCACTTTATGTCTTTTAACTAAAATTTACTAAATAATGTGTTAAGGATTTAATAGGAATATTTTTTATTATTAATACATCTTTATATTCATTTATTTAGGAGATAAACCAACTATCCCTCAAGAGGCAATAAATAATTAATAAAGAGGGTTGATTCGATTGTTTACTATCATGGAACATGAAACATGTTAATCAGATTGCCTTATAATACCTTTCTCTTTCCACAAACAAGAATCCTCACCTCTCCTCTTATTGTTATAATAAACAATGGCGTTTGTTGCACTTTAGGGGATGACGAGGAGAAACGTCGCAACATAACTTCGTCATTGTTGTTGCCCATCAGTTGGGACATCGCCAATATGTTCCGAGGCGCCGCAGCTTCGGGAAGATCTCTCCGAAACGATGTAGTTGAAGTGAGTGCTCCGACCATCCAAGAGAAATAAAGTGTCTTCAGTTTGGAATGAATATTGGATTCTTTTTTTAGGCACAAGGTCTTAGATATTTCCGAGATGGTTATCCACAACGAAGAGGGAATAAACGGCCATCGAGATTTCGAACTTCGTCTTATAGGCCGCCAGGTGTCAATCGGCGGAATAGTCAAGTGCCAAAAACTTTAACAAGTCAGTGAGGAATTTTTTTTAATAAAAAATTTTTCAAAAATGAACCAGCAATTATTCCGGGCTTTTATTTATCATATCTTAAAGATAAAATTGTTCGTTTTCTTGGCAATTTTCTTCTTTCCCCTCTCCTCACCCCAAACCAAATTATGTTTATAAGTACTATTTCTTTAATAGAAAAAATTTTAGCGATGAAATTTAATTTAATATTTTTATAATCACAATAATTAGAATAAGATACCAATAATTTATTGACCGCCCTGTTAAATTTGGAGGGAGTATATTGTAATCCCCATCAAGGCAAATACTTTGTCCAAAATTATAATGGATTTTTAATTTGAGAAAGAATTTGAAAACATTGATATTGAATCGGTTCCAGTTCCTTTCAATGCAGAGAAACACCAAGTGATGGGGTCTAGGATTGTCCACAAAGCGAAAGTTAAGAAATTAATTATCAAGAGATTATTGACGGCCCTATTTGTCAATATATACTAAGAATATTAGAAATCAAAGCAGTTGCAAGGTCATGTCAGTCCAAAAGAAGACATCTCAAGTATGGTTACTTGAAGTACTATTTATCGTTCGAATGTTGCTATGTTTTATTACTTAATTTAAGAACAAAAAGGTTTTTACTAAAAATTTTTTCCTTTAAAAAATAGTGTGATTTCAAAATAAAATAGCTAAAATTGATAGAGAGAAGCTCCTATAATAACAAAATTATTTTAAAATAGTAAAGTACCAATTTTTGTTACTGTCAACTTGTTAAATAGTTTTATACAGGCTTCAATTGAAAAATAAAATATCTTGAAAAGGGTTTCCTCATTTCTGAACGTGGAAAGGGACTCCTTTCCTTAATGAAGATTTATTACTCACCATTTTTTTCTGATAGATCTTCATCCGCCGCCGCCGCCGCCAGCGTCGACGTCCCCTGCAACTACATCGCGGCGACCCACTGGATCCTCAACACCAAAAGTTCCAGAAGAGGAAGAACCAGCCCTTTGTACACCCTTTGCCAACAACTTGTGTCTTGAAGTGGACGAATATCCAATGTAATTCTAAAAAAGAAAAACTATAATTAATATGATTAAATTAATTGAAAAAGTTAATCAACTGTGGTGAGCAAAGTAAAAGGACCTGTGTTGATTCTTCGTGGCAACCTTTTTTTTCAAAGGCATGACATAATAAACGATAGTTTTGAAATGTATTTTTTTACATTTGTTTTACTGTTATTCAATGGAAAAATGTTATGAAAGGTCCCTATACAAATAATGAGTTATCGTGTTTTTGCGCCCTGTCCCTTGGTGCAGAGCTAGAGGTCTGGTTTCACGTATCAAAGGTCAGCGGTTCGCTTCCCGTCCTGAGCGACAAAATTTTATTTATATTATATTGGCTACCCATTAATATAAATAAATAAGGACGGAGTCTAAATGGCCTCAAATGCCGAAAGACTTAAAAAAAATGCGAGAATTGAGAAATATTATGATAAATAGGAATAAATGCATACCTTTCGGTAGGCAACAATTAATCGGCTTATGGAACGGAAAAAATCGTTATTTTCTTGTAATTTAACAATAAGCAAATTTTATTATGTCCTATTTAGTTCAAAAAAATTTGAATTCAAAATTTGAATAAGGAAAAAAGACTGGATGGGAAAAAGGGCAAACCAAAATTTAGTGACAAATAATTAATCGTTAAGTTAATCGTAAAATTTTTTATTTTTTTTTTTTAAGTCTTTTTCTGAAGCCATTTAGACACCGCCAATATTGAATTAAATTAATTTGTAGCCAATATAATTTAAACGAACTGACAAACACATGTAATAATAATGCTTTTACTAAAGGTTAATTTAATTAATAATTGAAACTATTAACATTGTACATTTCTAAGATTAAATTTTACAAGGAATTTATAAATACTAGCTTCTAAAAAGTTGAAAGAAAATTACTAGATTTAAATAATTAGTTGTTGGGTTAGTTATTAAAGGCATAGTTTATGGAGGCAAAATCTGGATGAGAGAAGCATGCGATCAATAAATTTTGAAATTTGTCCAACTTTTTCTTGACTAAAATACCAGAAGCCGAAGAAGAGGAGTTGTATTTTTTCCAATTCGAGATTTTAACGAATTGGCTCCTGAATACAATAAAATGATTTAGATTTCAAAATAGATGAGAAGGCAGTTTCAGCAATAAGGCATAGATGCTCAATAAAAACTCAAAATCGAGACGTTTCGAACAAGGTTTACTAGTTCATCATCAGTCCAATTTGATCGTTGTATTGCTGTACCTGCCTCCTCACTTATTAAAATTACAACTCAGCATCAATTTTCTTCTTTGATTTAGATCTCGTTTCTGTGTATGTATGCATATATAGACACAATTGGAGCTAAACGTCTGGACTGGTTGAAATAAAATTTTATATAAGCTTAAAAGTTTTTAATCTCTCTCTCTCTTAAGTCTTCTAATTAGAAGACATGTGCACCCAGAAGATAGAACAGAGAAAGAGAGAAAGAATCAAATGGAAATCACTCTTTAGGATTCAGGGTCTCATTTTGTAGAGATCTGTTGAAATCTCGAGTTTAAAAAACAATCACTATTACGACAATTTCCTATATAATACCGGGTGTTATATTAAAGTAAAATGCTATATATGCTATTAACTCTTTTTTAGCGAAGCAATCCTGGCGAGTCTGAAAAGGAACCAAGGAGCTATGGAGGCACTGCTTTTAGACAATCAACGGGCCCCTGAAGAAGAATATGGTACAGAAATGGAGATTCAAAGGTATTTTTTTATGTTAGTATGAGAGAGAGAGAGGGGGGGGGGTGCGTTTAAAGGGGAGAAATATATAAAATCTTTAATTAAAAAAATATATATACAAAGGTGTAGGAGCTAAATATTCCTAAGATTAGTTGTTGAAGGTATGCAACCAAAATGACCAAGTCATTAATTGGTCCAGAGCTCCTCTAGAGGATCTCTCATAAATTTCTTTAGAAATTAACATCTGAGCATGAGCATTCTGCTCTAATGGGCCTCTGGAGCAAACAAAAAAATTTCCCCTCTAGTGGGATCTATTTTTTTCATTCACTTCACTTGGACCGAATAGGCTCATCTAGTTGAATCCCCATTTATTTACCCCAGGCGCTTTTGTGCACGGAGACACACATCTCAAACCCAGCCGACCTCTGGTCAGCTTCCAGTGAAGCTACTTGATTTCCTATCTCTAACTCATTTCTAACTAGTTAGCAACTCATATATCTAATTCCACCGGTCTCTTCTTTTCAATCTAATCTAAGCTATGGAGGATGTCCTAGTTTGAGGAGAGACTTCCTCTCCTCGTAGAATTGCTTGAGGGGATCCAATGTTCCCATCCAGGGCAAACATGAGGATTTGTTTAGATTAAATATTTTAATTTAATGAAAAAATCCCTCCTCTTCTGTCAGAAGGGCAACACCCTACCGAATCCTCCACGGAGCCCTTATTAGCATCTATTGGCATATACTATTCCCATTCACCGTTATTGCCACAATTCCCGGTGCTTATTTTGTGAGAGGTCTTTCACCTCTCTCCTGTCTCCTTTGCTCTGGAGCAATTAATCGAAAAATGGATTACTTAGTTGCCTCCCATTCAACCAAATACGAAAGTATTTATACACCTCAGAGTAATAAAAAAAAATTGGAAGTGGTTTTTTTAATACTTCAACTTCAAAATTATCTTTTAAATAACATTTAAATTTAAAGATATCACTAGCCTGCAAAATTTATAGTTCATAAACATGTCGCTTTCCCTGTAGAGTGCCTTTATTTTTTGAGCAGAAAATTTCGTCTTTTAAAACACATTAAAAATTCTTAATTCCAAAGTTTTTACAAAAAATTTTAATTTTTGATCATTTTAAAGAAATATTTCATGGAAAATTCTTAAATATCAATTTTTTGTTTGTCACTATACATATAAATTAATACCTAACATTACTTCTAGATTAGGTAATATAAATATTCTCAATTTCTGATAAATTCATTGATTTGTCAAATAGGAAAGAAAGAAATGTTAAGAAAGCATGTAAGCAAAGACACGCCACGCATCATTGAATCCTAATTTACATAGTTGACATAAAAAAAGAGACGTGGTGAAATGTTGGTTGGCCTGGCACTAATTGGCATGTGACTTTTGCAGGCGACAAGATCCTGGGAACGACGTGGACACAAGCGACGGCGGTTATATGTGCCCATCGACAGTCAAGTATGCACGTCCTAAAAGGGCTCGGGCCACCAGCGGACATTGGAAATATATCGTCAACACAGGCGATTACACTCAAACTCTCAGACTCGACATGTGCACGTAAATAGATTTCTATTTTATGCTATTGCATAGGCTCAGTTTACGTTTTGAATTTCTTTTTATTAAAAAACTACTAAGATGGTTTTTTAATATTTAAATTAAATTTGTCGCACTCTGGCTAAGAGATTAAAGACGATGGCATTACTAATATTATTTGCCCTGGGCTAATTCTCTGGATTGGAAAATTATAAATGTTACTAAAGGCTGGAAAAAACGGCTCGTCCCTCAACAGACGATTTATGATGGAAAGAGAAAAGTTTAAGGGAACAAGAAATGCCATTAACGGGTAATTCGTGATCCCCATATTCACTTCATTTTGGAGGGCCTGAATGAGGATATTATCAATACTGATAAAAGTCAAGTGATTTAGATTTAAACCAATTCGATAAAAATTATTTTTTTAATAAATGCATGCCTCTGAATCTAAAAGCAGAAATAAAGGTATTTCTTCATATTTTAGGATGAGGTTCGCTTCCCGACCTAAGCGATGAATTTTTTAAATTTAATTTTCTTGTTGTTTTCGGGGGCGAAATCTATTGTGACAGTGTCAATAGATGATTAAATCAAGATAGTTTGTTAAGATACCAATTAATTTAAGTAAATATGGTCGGGTTAAGGATATTGAAAATAAGTAGTGGAATTATTTCAAAATTGAATTAATTGAATTAAGATGTCAAAAAAGATAAAAAAATATGAGTGGGTAATAAATTATCTTAAAATTACTCTTTTGTAACAAGAGAGGAAGAATTACATTTTAAAAAGTTATTTGTTTGATAGAGATGATTTTCGTTCAATTGGATACCAATTATATGCCAGGATAATATGTATGGTAAATAATATATGTATATATGGCCCAAGATGCCGAAATAACAAAAAATTTTTATAAATTATGATAATTAAGAATATTTAGTAATTATTATGACTTTTTTTTTCAATCAATTAAAATTTAAAAAAATTTTAAAATTATCTCTATTTGTTTTTTGCCTCTTAGCGGTTCATAAGACTTTTGTCATAATCGTAAAACATAAATATCAATATATATATAATAGATCATCACCTAACAAGTAAATGCAATTAAAAGGTGATTATTTTTTTAGGCGGCCTCAAAAATCATGCGCTTTCATATCTGACAACTTCCGCTCTGAATGCACGCAAGTGTATAATTATCACCGACTGCTCAGCTGGGATAACGCCAAAGGACTCCATATGGATATATTCAAGGTGTTTACTTTTATTAGTTTGTTAGTGATGACTAAGTAACCTTTTATTTTATAGTAGCTGCGCACCTATTATGTAATTATTTAAAAGAATTAATATTTATAATAATAATAATAAGTAAATAAATTTTTAGAACTTTTTAGTATAAAACCCGTAAATGAGTTTTCCAAAAATAAAAACGTGCCTAAAACCATGATCGATAAATCATCTATATAGTGAAAAAAAAATTCAAATAAACTCTGTCAAGTAGTTTCGGAGTTAAAATCAGAAAATTAAAAATTAAAATTATTAAATCTCAGAATTATTATGTAATAATGATTAATATCTGAAAATTAATTTTTCAATTTTGGTTTTTTATGGGAATAAATATATATAAAATTTTTATCCAAAAGAGTAAACGATTTCGAATTTCAAAATGGGTAAAACATCTGAAACCTATTTTTATAAATATATATATAATTATAATTTTATATGAAATATTTAAAAATACTCCATTAATGGAGAATCCTATCTTAAAGTAACTCAAAGAATGAGAGATTTTTGAAAAACTATTAAAATATTTTTTTTTTCAACACGAAAATATTTGGATTCAGAAGCAATGTTAATCTTCTTTCTTGGCCGGAGAAACAATGTTGTAATCAATTATGTACTCTCAATACTTCCATAAAATAAGGGGGCGCTTGGCCACCACTGCCTTAGAAAAAATCCACCACTGTATACCATGAATTTAAAAAAAACCAAAGAACTTTGAAATTTAAATTTTTTGGAAAATCTTATTCTCCATTTTAAACTATTGGAACAAATAAAACAGAAGAAGGTCTTTGAAATTAGATTTTAAGTATAGAAACTGTTTTTGAATCATTTTGTCTCTTTGACCGATTCATTGTCTCAAAAAAATGGGGCAGTATGAAAAAAATTATAGGTAATCGGGGGAGCAGAGGCATCAGACCGCCTGCGGTGGCCTCCACAGCTAGCACTAATTAAATGGCAGTTTATCTATTCCCCCGATTCGAAAATATTAATAAAGTGTAATTTTCTTAAGTCGGATTTGTACCAAAATTGAAATATTTATATCTGAAGCTTAAATATAAAATTTCAGAAAGAGACATTTAACAAAATTTGCTCTATGTGTCTCAATATATTTTTTGAGAAGACGATGGGTTTTATAGTGGTAATTCCAGTTTATTAAATAAATGAACAATTTTTGAGTATTTTTATGCTTCGATAAAATAATAAATAGAAATGAGAAAAAATTTACCGAGTGTCACCTTGAAATTTAGAAGAAATTTTTTGACGGAGACGACCTCTTCTCAGAGACGGCGTCTTCCTACTAACTGGCAAAGCTTGGTACTCAGAGTTCAAGGCTCAAGCGGGAAGACCAGTCTGTGCAAGCTGGGACTTGTTCAGAGCCCAAGACAAGTTTAATAGGAAAGAAGGGAGCAGGTGAGACCAAAGCCAAGTGAGAAGAAATAATATTATTATATTAAAGAAATTCCCAAAATTTTTCATATCAATATTCCTTATTATTTTCTTTCTTATATTCCTAAGTAATTATATAAATCTCGTGAGATCACACATCTTTCTCTTTCCTAAATTAAAGAAAATTGTTTGTTGTCGCACCAGATTTTTTGCATCGGGCGCCATTGGTAGTCTGATCACACTTTTATATTATTATCTTTTATTTTTAAAGATTTTTAATTTGTGTGTATTAATCAATTTTATCAATTTTATAAAAAAATTCAATTCAATTAATTTTTTTTTCTTTTTAATTCTTTTAGCATGTGAGATCATTTAGACTCCGTCCTTATTTATTTATATTATTGGTGGTCGCTATAATGGAAATAAATTTTTGTCATTTAAGATGGGAGGCGAACCACTGATTCACTTGAGTTTAGATTTTTTTTTTTCCCAATACCTTCTCACTTTATATTAATATTATATATATATATATTATACGGTATATATATGTGTATATATAGGTAAGAGAAAGTAAAAAAATAATAGCTTATTAAAATAACTAGAAAATATATTCCACTTATTTACTTTTGGGAATAAATGAGCAAAGCAAAGAAGAGAAAGCCCTGACAAAAATCAAAGAGAAAGACGGATTTATTCATTAATAATGATATTTTTGTCGTAGGTGCCCACATGTTGTTCCTGTTACGTGAAAGGCTACTCACAATTCTTCCCCCCCATTGATCCCATTCCTGATGGACATCAGGATAGATTCCCAGGAGAGATTTTCCATCATGAGGCAGGAGTAGATGGAGGTGGAGTTCGTCCAACAAATTACCACAACAATAACGCCTATCCGGTCCCTCAAGGAACGAATTATAGACAAGAAATCCGCAATAATAATAATAATAATAATAATAATATCAGGCAAGAAAACTACTTCCATCAAGACATTCGAAATGGATTCCAAACAAATAGAGGTCAAGGTTTTGGACAGGTAATAGCGTATTTTTTTTCTATCGGTCTGCTTAAAAAATTCCCAAGAGAATAGTTGAATTTAAAAAATTAAAATTTTGTATTTGTTTTATCTAGAATAGCAATCGCCATCGGGTAGGCTGCAGACCATTGCTGATCCATAGGTCTTTTCTTTCAATTTAATGTATTTATGTAGATGTAAAATTTTAAAGTATCCACTAGTAGGAATAAAGCGCATATTCGGTTTAGAATATAAATGCGCTGTTTGTGTGAAAAAGTCCGTGTCGGCTCGTTGCTTCTTTGGATTGCCTGGGATCCGAGCCCATATCCCTTGGCTTTTAAGGTTATCAATATTAATAATTGATCGATTAGTAATCAGTTGTTGTTTAAACGCTGATAAAGGAATAAGAAGGCTGACTGCAGCAAAAAAAGAAGCCCGTGGATGTCAAAAGTCGAATGGAGACACTTCGGACAAAATTTATTGGTCCTTCTGCCACTTATTGGCTATTTTTGGTAAGCCCCAAGTTATCATGATGTAACAATGTATGTAAACATATATTTTATTTCATTAATAGTGAGTGTCGTATGGTGACATGCGAGTATATTATAATAATGATTATCATTTTGCTTTACAAATTCCCATATTATTAATTAATATGAATATTGATAATCGTCAATGCCTTTAATCTCTGGCCATGGTGTTGGGGTTGTGTTCGCTATTAAATATTATTGTTATATTTCAACAAATGTAAATATCACTTCTAATTAATAAATGATCATTATAATTGATATATATATATGAATATGCCTGGATAATTCGTATTGTAAAATAATAAATAATCGAATTGTTTACAGTCCGTGATGGAACAACCTCGCTTACTCTCTTCGCTAAAAGTTACAATCTCGAATCTTTCAAATCCAACCTCTGTTCTTCCTAGTTGCACCACTGGTCATTGTAGATCCTCTGGACCTTATGCTTCCATAAGTCTATATGGCCATAGGTGCCGAAGAGACAAAAAAAAAAAAAGATTCATTCATTATAATAAAACTTTTTATAACCGCGAGTATTTGTGGGGGAGGGTAGCGTTTAGTGGCCCGTGAGATTTCAAATTATGAATTACTGGTCCGTGAATTCTAAAAGATACCCCCTGCTGATCTAGGACTAATTTTGTAATATAATTTTTCCGGAAAGAGAATTTTATAAATCGCAGAAGCCTAATTTTTATTGAATTATATTTTTCTCATGTTATCATTTATTTATTTAACACATGCAATTACATTTGATTGTTAAGAATAAAAATTCCGGTGTCTCTTTTTGAAGAGTTTTTAATGTCCTCTATTCGATTGGAATTTTTTGGCGAATATGTATTGATTTAATGAAATAAATTTTTTTTTTCATTGGACTTCGTTGTGTGTTCAGAGCGCAGAGGACTTCGAGCTCCAGCGAAACCCAAGTGTACCATATGGAGTCCGGTTCCCCCCACCAGCAACGCCTCAGTACCACCCTCAAAGCCTTCCACCCCCGATGAGGGAACAGCCAAGAGATCCTTATGCTGTTTATCCCGATTATCAGATTCCAAGGAATCCTCCGCATGGCGAATATGTCCATAACCAGATTCGCAGGAGTCGCAACCAGACTGCTCTCAGGTAACAATAACTAATTTCTCTCTCTCTCTTAAAAAAAAAAATAATCAAAAAGCATAAACAAATAAATATTTTATATAATACGAACCAAAGTTAATTTATAATATCTATAAAAATTTCCGGAATGATAACTATTAATTTTCAAGGAGAAAATCTATTTATATATATATATATAATAGCGGAGTGTGTATCCTGTATGTCTGTTTGAGCATCTTCCCGATGGAATTTGGAAATGAAATTTTGCGCCCTTATTCACGACATTAGTGAGAGTTAAAAAAATCAATATTTTTATTTTCTATTTATTAACAATAATAATTAACTTCAACTCCCTCCCTTCTCCCTCGTGGCCGAGAGGTTTGATATTGACACTGTTAATATTGATTACCTTCAAAGCCAAGGGGTGTGGGTTCGGATCCCAAGCAATCCGATTGGAAATGTATTTATATTAATTGGATATCAATCAATCAATATGCCTCGTATCCATATCGTAAATAAATATATTTTATATCGTTTAATGTCTATATAGCCTCAGACGTCGAAAAGAAGACTAAAAAAATGTATTTTCTTTAATAAACAATATGTTCATTAATAGTAAATTACTATTTAATAAAAATTTTCCCAAATACGTAAATGGCTATAGTTAATATTGATTGAGGGCACTGAAGATTGATATATAGGTAGCCTGATTAGAAATACCAATGTGGTGCTTTCTTTCAAATTCAAATTAGAAATCCCTTAGTCCAAATGGCTCTATCTTCTAATTAGAAGAGTCTAAAGAGTAAAAGATATCATATTTTTTAAGTTGTTCAAAATGATAAATATTAATAGAATAATTTTGCATATGGATATTCTTCTTCTTATACTTGAGAATCTGGGTCGGCATAAGAGAGAAGGAACAAACCGGCCCGTGACTTTTGCGAAAAAATTTTACAATTTTTTTTTAAAGTATTTATTTAGCACAGCTTGAAAAAAAAATATAAAAAGGGAAGGTTGCTAGTGATTGTTATTGCCAGAGTGAAACTGGATTTTAATCTTGAGTTTATTCTCAGGTTTATAGTAAGAAATATAATGAAAGTATTTTTTTTCATCAATTCTTTTCGCTTTCTTCCTTACAACGTTATTTTTGAAAGGCCATTCATTCATCATTTACTTTTTTATAAATAAAATTAAGTTTTGAATATATATATGACCGTTTTTTTTTTATAAATAATAATAATTAAGTTATTTATAATAATAATTAGTTTTTCTTAGCCAAATTTATTTTTAAAAAGTAATTTTTTCAAAATAAATATAGGCCGCCAAGAGCTGACAATATAAAGCGAGGTATTATAATCATACACTTTTCGACTTAGAGCGCATTTTAAACTATTTGAAGCATGCTTTTTGTAGAATATGTCTGTTGGTATGTAGAGCAATTTGACTGAACGGATTTTTATGAAATTTTATAATTAGGCTTAAAAAATATCTAAATTTTGGCACAGATCAAACTAAAGCAGATGGCAGTTGACTGTTGTCATTTTATCTTTTTTTTCGTTGCCAATTTAAAGGAATTTGTTAGTCTCCTCCCTTGCAGAGGTAGAGACCTCGCTTCATGCACCAAAGGTCAGTGGTTCGCTTCACGTTTTTATATTAATATATATTGGCTTCCAATTAATATATATAAATAAAGACAGAATCTAAATGGCCTCTGTTGTTTTGTCAAAATTTTGTCAAAACGAGAATTTAGTGCATTTTCCTTAAAGAATTAGTTTGTAGGATATAAAAAAAAAAAACTAAAAATTTTCCTTGCCTTGACTCTGCAGTCGAGTTTGAAACCTAACCTAATTAGAAATATTTAATTTAAAATAATAAGACAATATAATGGATCATCTTCCGTATATGCTCCATCATAAAAACAATTTACAATGATATGCATAAATTTGTTCGTTTTTGCTTGCTGGAAAGTTTGCAAATGACCAACTCACTAATGGATTTTTCGATTAATTGCTATTAATATTCTGTCGTTTAAATATAATAAATCTTATAAAAATTATCATTTATTCGAAATAGTTTTATAATTAATTTCTATTTTACTTTTTTTTTTTTTAAAGAGAAATTTCCCCGGCGAATGATTGTTTTATTATTTTTAGTGATATTGAAAGTTAGTTGCACTTGAAAATATTTTCAAGGCTTTTCGATCTTTGAAGAAAAACGGGCGGAGGAGAGAAGGAGAGTTATTTTTTATTTCAGAATAAAAGGATACTTTTCTTTCTTTTGTCAATTCAACTACGATGACTATTTTTAGTTGTGTTGTGTTCGATCGAATTCACTGGTCCATGCCAATCGGTTAATGATCTAAATTTCAAAAATGACAAAAAATAAATGTTTTTTTTTTCAATTCCACAAAAAAGGTTTTAAATTTCTATTTAAATAAGAGAATTTTATATTTATAAAAATCAATAAGTATAGTGGCGGAATCACAAAGATTTACTCAAGCATTTTATTTTGATGATTTTGATTATAAATAGAGAAATCAATAAGTCAGTAATATTACGGAAAAGAATACTTTAAAAATGCTGATTTTTGAAAGAAAAAAAAATCTTTGTTATTTTTAGACGGATAAATAGATTTATGAAAGAAATTCGCCTTAAAATTCATGAAAATCTACATTTTAGTAAATAATCTTGATATATAATGTCTTCACTAAAAATAACGTTTGACCTTTTTTTGATCACCTCTTGGAATTGTTCATACCCCATAGTCAAAATTATTTGGGCAAATGCTATCTTTTGTATCAACTTAATGAATAATTAGGAGAAATACATAAAATCCAAAAATAGTGAAATACATAATTGTTAAAATATTATGAAATTGATAATTTAGGTTTTCATTTCCCGATAGATCTCCATTAAGATGAAACGAAAGATAGAAATTTGTTCATTTACTTTTGAGACGGATAGTATATTCTAAAAAGAACTGTCGGGCTTGCAGGCGCTAAACAAAAGTTTTTATTATTCATTATTCACTTTAGAATGAAATCTAATATTTAAAAAAATCCAGCCCTTAGACAAGAGATCATTGCAAAATTGTAAATTTTTCATCATATTCCAAAGTTTCTGTTTCTTCAATGGATGAAGAAAGGAAGAGGATGCAAAAAAATGATTACGAGATCAAGGACAAATATTATGATGAGAAAAAATCAACAAAAAATAAAAGAATCAAGGATTAATATTTGAGTTTATTATTATCATTATTATTATTATTATTATTATTAATATTATTATTATTATTATCATATATCATGATATTAAAATAGTCACTTTATTATAATTATGATTATTATTATAATTTAAGATATTTTTAGCTAACAAAGCCATCTAACTCTACTTCTCAAAAAAATACATGATTGAAGCTAAAGGAATTTTTTATTTTTTAGACCTGGAGATTTGGAGTTTGGAGCCTCCGATTCGATCGTTGTCCATTCCACCTCGAGCTCTCCTAAACCAATGATTGTTTCGAAACCCGAAGTGATACGTCGAACAACCTCTTCGACTTCGATGGTGGTCGGGGGAGGTCCCCCCATGCCTATCGCTACAAAAAATGTCAACAAAGCCAACAATAATTTCACGAGAACACCAAATTCAACTTCACCAGACAAGATCAATTACAATTACCATCCAATCATTGATTTCTTCAGAAGCCAGCAAGAAAATGGAAGAGTCAAAGAACGAGCGGCGAATAATGATCGGGCGACAAACAACATGGCAGATTGGACCCCCATTGTTGTCCAGCCTGAAGATACGAGGCGGAGTGTATAAATGAATCTGAATAACTGTGACTCTCGTGTTTGTTTATTGCCATTAACTATTAATATTAATCTAATCTGACTTTTTATTAAGCATTATCTCTATCTAATAGCATTATTTGAATTACAATTAACATAGTCATTATTTTTATTTGCATTTCATTAAATCTTCCATGGGTCGTTAAAATTAGAGAAAATTTATGAAAGAGTGAAAAAAAATTACTTATTTTTTTATTTCTTGGGAACAAAATAAAGCAATTGTTTGTTAGCCTCGCGTCATATTTTTGAAATGGGGAGAGTAAGATAAGCTTCTAAATCTTCAAAAGGGACTCATTAAAAATGAATTTTTTTTTTGAATTTCATATAAGTTACCAACCATGGGGTGCCTAAATTCATCCATGTTTTTTGCAAGGTAGGCATCTCACTAATGAATTTTTTGATAGTTATAGCTCCAGATTTTCCCTAGAGCTGATCATCACGCATGCGCAGTTGTTAATTTCTAGGGTGATTATATAACTCAACATGTGTCTAGATGAGAACTGGAACAATTTAATAAAAAATCTATTAGTGAGTTGCCTACTTTGTAAAAAAAATACGAACGAATACACCCATGGTATTCCAGGTGTTGAATATCTCTTATAGTATATTTAATTCTTTATCAATGGACCATTATTTTTAGAATATAAATCTTAAGATATTTAATTGTTTAAAATATTTTGTTTATAATATATTCGAAATTATATCTATAATTAAGACTTTAAAATTTCTCTTTGTAAAAATGCCTTTGGGAACTCAATAGGCCCAAATAAATTATTTTCACTGATAGGTGCTAGTCTATAGACCTCCATTGAACAAACAAGTGGTCTCCACTTTCAGGCTGACAACTCATTTCCACTGATCTAGAGTAGTCCATATTCAGGAAGATACAAAATTTCTCATCTATCACCTCACTATATCACTATAGATATAGATAAGCGCTATACACCAGACTAGAGATAGACTTTGTATCAAAGTGTATCCTTTGAGAGACTTTTAAAATGTATTATTTTTTCAGGCTTTTAGAAAATAAGCCTCCTTTGCCTATTATAACTACGCAATCACCAAGTATTCTATTTCTTTTATTAATCAAGGATATATATCTATTAGGTATAATAAAATTTTTGCAATCTTTAAGAAATGCCTGATATTACTTAATTTAGAAATTTAAATAATCATGCCAATAAAAATATATAAAAAAAAAAGAAAAATTTCAAATAAGAGACGAAATGTTTGGAAAACAATTTTTCTTTGTTGAAAAAAGTTGTAGATATGAACCTTTTTATTTATTTATTTATTATATTAATGTCACAATCAATTGAGATGTGTAAAATCAAGAAATATGTTAGAATTTGAAAAAGTTTATGTCCCTATTTATCGAGGTTAATTATTTTTAGTAATTATATTCCAGTATCTATTGTAATTTGTTGATGTTTGTGTGTAGAAACAGATAAATCCTAATAAATAATTTAGAAGTTTAGTGAAAAAGTGAGCTATCCCACAATGGGAAGTGGGCCCTCTCGCTTTGAGGTCTCTAATGACGATCTACGATTAGGAGATTGTTTATTTATTTGCTAGCTAATAACAACATATTTATTTAAATCGGAATAACAAATAAAAAGACGATGAGATAATTCGTTTACTGGTGATGATCTTATTTAGCAACAATAATGGAATTTTTAATTAATTGGTCTAGATCTGCTCTAGTGCAATGGCGTTATTAATCTCCCTAGAAACTTAACAACTGCGCATGCGTGGCCTTATCTAGAGCAATGAATCGAAAATGCTTTGAGTGTCCAAGGCCTTTTACACTTGCACAAATGGGCAAAAATTTAGTAAGAAGATACATAATTTCTAATTCTAATTTAATCTTTAAACTGGGTCAGGGTAGAATAGTTCGCTGTGATATTCTTCGGATGTCTCTTAAAAAGCAGATTTATCTCATTTTAATGTTTGAGTGGGGTAATTAACAACTATTTTAATTAAATCATGTTATTTATTAGAAGCAAATCATTTTTGTTATTGTTCTTGTATATATATCAAGGGTAACCAAACTTTTAGATGACTACTATTAAATTATCTTTAAATTTTTAAGAACTGGTCCTAAATTTAAAAAAAATTCAAGAAAATATAGAGAAAAAAGAAAATTATTGTTTTAGAATTGTATTAAATTAAATTAGATGTAAATTTTACAAAAAAAAATTTACAAAGTAAAAAAAAAATGGATTTTTTTATTTTGATGACACTTGGCATTGCATACTTTCGGCAAGTTTGTCAAAATTTGATTCGTATGAACATAAGCTAATGGAGGCAGAATAACATATGGAATATGAGTGGTAAATTTTATATGTATATTTTTTTTGTTTTGTTTCTATTGTTTAATTTTTGTTCACATAAAAAACGTTTGTACTTACGTTTATATTTACGAAAAATGAAATTTTATTTGATTAGGTCTGTATTTGTAATGGTATTGTATTACTCTTTGTACAAGTTTAGTTATTATAATCCAGTTATTATACTTTCATTTCAAATCGGCTATGAATTCATCACTATAATGTGTCAATGTTCACGTCAGCTTCTCGGGCGACTTCCAGAAGCCTTGCGGTCGATCGATCGAACGGACTGAAAAGTTTCCGACCTAACAAAGATACAAGACATTTTTTCTTCAAATTTATTTTTATTTTTCTACATAGTCTCCTTCTAAGTCTACACACTTCTCCCAGCGATGCTCCCATCTCTTTACCCCGTCCAAATAGTACACGGCGTCTTTCTTTGCAAAATAATTGTTTACGAAGGTGATGGGTCGGAAACTTTTCAGACCACCCTTGTATATGAAGAAAAGAAAAACTTCTCTAATATAACGTTCTATGGAAGAATAACCAGGATTTTTTTTAAATTTTCATTTAATTTTAATGTAAAAAGAAATGTAAATTATTTTTCATTTAAGGTAAATAAACTATTATTTATTGATCTTTTTTAATTATTTATTTTATTTGAATTGAATGAAATTTAAGGTTCATTGACTGCTATAAGAGAAGATTAAATCATGCATGAAATATAGGTCTCCCTTCTCCTTTCTTTCTCTCTGTGTGACAGCTGCAGTTGCTGGCTGGATCATTGAACATCTCAAGGGGAGGGGGGAAAGGTGCTACAAAAAAAATTTTCCGCAGTATTTTCACCAACAGAGAGAAAAGGAGAGAGAAAGGTATAAATTAGAGTGAATTCAGTCTGATCACTTCCAGTAGCGGAATATGCTGCTTCTTAAAAATGATCAAATTGTGTACTTTTGTGTTGTTTGTTGTTTTTGGTGTTGTTGTTATTGGTGAAGGTGGTCGTGTTGTGGATACCTATGATCCAGAGACTTATAAAAGTGATCGAGAAGAGCCCAAGGATGTCAAAACAAAACCAGATTATCCCGGTGAGGGTGCCTGGGCCACCCCCAAACCCAATTCTGGAATTGATCTTGGATTTGTACCAATTCGCACCTATGCACAGGTGGGTGATTTTAATTTTGCTTATAATCTTGTTAGCAATGAAGATATAATCAGGTGAATCTTATCCAAGGTGTAAATCTTTTAAGTGTCTATATTTAATAAATAAATTTTAAGCTAGCGATCAAACGGCGTATTTACTATTTCAGATGCGAGAAATCGATTATACTAAGAATCATCTTTGAAGAAATTTATTTAGTGTCAGATATCATTCATTAAAGTATTAATAGTTATATTTACAATAATTAATCGAGTGGTGAATAAAGGAAAAAACAGTTTTCAGAAAATATTAAAGAAAATATTTTCAAATGTTTACAAGTTATTTTTATGTAGTATTTTTTTTTTTAGTTATTTTCGGGATTTATTTATTTCAATCATTTAGTTGTCAAGGCGGGAAGCGATTGACTGACCCTTGAAACGTGAAGGACCTCAATCTCTGCTTCAAGGGATAGGGCCTTTAATTTCCTCTTATTTCCTAAGGTATTTCAAAAACTTATTCACACTGTGGTATTATTAATTCTGTAATATTATTACGAGTAAATCATATTTTGTTATATTCATTAGTGTTCAAAAACATTTCTGGTCCCTCGTAGGAAAAGTTTTGGAAAATGCTGGAATGTAGTGTAACAATGATATGTCGACAATATAAGCGCAAAAATCTAGGGAAAACACATTTTTCTTAAATTTAATTTTAATATCAATCCTGAGCCCCACTCAGTAGCTCCATAGAATTAGAATTAGAATTCACTCCTCTATATTGATGATCTTATTGTAAGTATAGATATTAGGCCTTTTATATTCAAAGATAGTTAATGAGAAGGTTAATTAATATCAACTTTGACAATTAGCGATATTAAGTTTTTTTTACTGAAATTCGTTAAGTGATAAAATGAGACAATCGCAGTAGTAGTAGATTTTCTTGTTTACCTCCCTGTATCTTTGAATCTATAAACTAACCTGTTTTGAGATTAAGATTTTTAATTAACTATCTAAGCTTGGTGATTATAATAGAAAGGATTTGATAAAATTCATTCCTTTATAGCTCCAATTTGTCACTAGGTTAGAATCATTAGTTTTCATTTATCTAAAAGATGATTTTATGTTAACAATTTTCCCTAAATTTTAGAAAAAAATTTCGTGATTTATGTATTTTATTGCAACAGTCCCTTGGAGCGGAGATTTTTTTTTTTTTTTTTTTTTTTTTTTTTTTTTTTATTTTTTTTTTTTTGGAGCGGAGATAAAGGTCTCGTTTCTCATTCGAAGAGTCATTTGTTATCTTCTCGTCCTAAATGATAAAATTACTTTAAATATATAAAATATATAAGTATTGGTTACCAATTAATTTAAATAAATATCAACGGAGTTAATGGGGGGTTGTGAAGGAATCAGTAGGGTATCGATATACTGCACAGGAGATCGTTTCCTTGCATCCCGGGCATTGTGGGATGTTTCCATGAAATAAAAATATTTAATGTAAACAAATCCTCAAGTATGCCGTGGATTGGAACATTGGCTACCACAACAATAGAGCCCTCAGGCAACTCTAAGAGGAGAGGAGTTGCTGTGACATTCGGTTCTATGGAGTGAGGTAAAAATGGATTCCCTCTCAAAGATTCACTCTTCGCAGGAGTTGTTCCCATTTCATACAAATTTGATAAAGCGTAAATTTTTAGAATCATAAAATTAAGCTTATTAGAAATTCATTTAGTTAACCGAACTGGGAGACACAAACATAGAAGAGTTCTCGCCGTAGCCACCTATCGAAGTTACTATCAAGTTACTTTATTTTCTCTTTCTAGTTCTTTCAATATATATTGGCTAACTAACTGATCCTATATCTATTTCCATCTGGTCTCTTTCATCCAAAGATACCAATTTGTGGAAGGACGACCTCAGCACCGATATGTAGCCTATTCCTGAGAGGGATTCCTTTTCTAGAATGGGATATCAAAATAATTCGCTCTCTTCGATCATCGCCAGATCAACGACTGATTCAAGAGACACTCAAATAAAATATTATTCAAATGCTTTGTTTAAAAAAGCTTTCCTATCATATCAATGATCGTATAAGCTTAGTTGATTGAGTATACAAATTTTATTAAAATTGAAGTGTCAATTAATTAAAATTTTTTAATATTAAACCGCATTTTTATACAAAACCAAGGGCAAGTTTGAAATTCAATTTTAAAGGACAAATTTTTCTTCTAATTCTTACTCTTTTAAAAAAAAATTATTTCCAAATTATTTATAAATTTTAAAAGTAAGATAGAATTTTTAATCAAAAATTTGAATGATCTAGCAGATTTTGTTCTGAAACCTTTCTTTTATTAGTGCAATAAAAAATTATACAATTAGAGAAGCCTCCTGTTATACAGAGATCCTAGAAATGTAGCTCCGAAAAATTGATAGGACAGGCAGAAATGAAAGGAAAATTTGATAATATAATATTTCTAATTCTGACTAATATGGTTTATTTGAAAAAAAAAAATGGTGGTTTTCAAATAGAGCTCTATTATAAAGAATCAACCAAAATGTGGTAATAATAGAGCTACCTATATCCGAACAGGATCTTCTTTCGCGTATAATATTCATACAAAGGATAAGCCTTATCCTGGTTCAAGTTCAGAGGTCTCGTAAATTTTATATTTTATTTGTGTAATGGAGAAGTGTGTTCCTTTGATAGTCTAGATCTCATATGTATTCCTCCAAAAAGATAGATTGATCTACTTGATAAAAGTTCGATCAAGTTAAGAGAGACCTTTGAGCGCAGTTTGTATCACTGAGAAACACATTAATTTTTTCCCAGCAGGGAATATCCACCAATCCTTTAACTATGGGT
This sequence comes from Anisolabis maritima, assembly GCA_010014785.2. Taxonomy (NCBI): domain Eukaryota; kingdom Metazoa; phylum Arthropoda; class Insecta; order Dermaptera; family Anisolabididae; genus Anisolabis; species Anisolabis maritima. The sequence continues at coordinate 34,069 of JAAAKE020086022.1, read as the reverse complement.
AGCACATGTAAAAAATCTTATAATAAAATTTAAGAAAATTATACCAATTGGTATTCAATTAGTTTAAAAAATTATTATCGATCTGAGGATTCGAACCTTAAGCTTATCAATATTGACATCATCCCAAGCAAGGAGTGGAGGCTATTAAAAAGGTAAGCATACATAAAGGATTTGGGATTAAAGCAAATCAAAAAGTAGACATAACTTCTCCATCCTCTTCATCTTCATATAAAAAACAGTTCGTAATTTTTTTTTTTCTTAAAAGTTATAATTCATGTACACTCCTCCCAAAAATACTTATTAAGTTTAATGATTTAAATTTCCCTAAATTCAAAAAAATCTCCAATAAGAGAAAATGATATATTTCAAGTTGCCTAATTTTTATTTTTTAATATATATATAATATATTTAAAAACTTTACAAAATGTATTTTTTCCCCAGGTGAGGCACACGCACACTGTTAAGCAGCTTCCAAGGGATGCAGCCCTGGCTGAAGCCAAAACATATGAAGATATCATCAACGCGCCCAGATTACGAGAAGTGGTATCAACCAAGAAGATCAGTGAGGTATATTCAGAAGAGGGTTACGAAGATTCCGGTTATGATCATGGCGGATTTGGTCGAAAGGGTGAATCAAAAGAAGGCTATCAAAAGAAATTAGCAGAAGATGATTCAGAAGTAGGTGAATCAGAGATTCATTCTACTAAACATCCAGAAGATTTAAAACGCAAAGTAAATAGGCATAGGGAGAGTTCTCAAGAAGAGAAAATGGTCTATTTGGAATCATCTGATGGAGTTACTTTAAAGCCAATAGATATTGAATATTCTCACACAATTGAAAATCCGGAAAATAAAAAAAATAAAAAAGATAATAGGGAGATCCCAAGAGTACCCAAAAGGGAAAAAAAAGTTAATGATAAAAAACCTGTAACCTATAAACAGAGTGGAACTTTTAGAAATCCACTCCCTCCTATGTTTTCTGATATAAATATACAATCAAATCCTGCTGTTTTAAAATCATTAACAAATCAAAATTCTGGGGCTTTTCAGCGGGTTCAATATCCACTTGAATCATCACTCTCGTATCTGGTTCAAAATCCTTTAATAACTCCAACATCTCAAATACAAAATAGTCCTGGAAATCAGAGTCCATTTTATCAGCAGCAATCCTTACAATCATCTCCGACATATCAAAATATTCCTCAAAAAGTAATCATCCCTCGATATGAACCTCACATTAGACCTACCTTTCAACCTTCTTTAATAGAATTACCGAAATACAAAGTTTCACAAGAGAATAATTCATATTATGGAACAGTCAATTTGGAACATTTACATCCTGTCTCTTTCCCACGACCGCTTACAAATTTACAAATAACATCGCCTCAACGACAATCTAGTGAAATTCAAAAAGAAATCATTCCAAATATAAATCCAAATTATGAACCGATATATATAAGAAGAATTATTCCCAACCATAAAACACTTTTAAATATTAATGCTTTAGCAGATTTAACTAGCAGTTCTAATAGAAAAAATAAATATAATAGAATTTTAGGGACACAAAATACTAAACCTTTAGCAAATGAAAAAGCTATGTATGTCCATCTGTTGACTTCAACACATCTTGCAAATCTTCAAAATCATACTGATCAAATTGCTGATAAAACGAATTTAGGAAACAATAATAGGATAAGATATGTAACATCTGCCCATTTTAGAAATCCAAATCTAAAACCTTTATTTCTAAACGATCAGGAGAATTCGCAAAATAGAAGATCTGATAAAATTATTAAACAAGCAAGATATCTTAATGCAGAAGAAGAAGAAAGGAAATTAGAAAAAGAAGAGGAAAAAATAGAAAAAGACAAAGATGAAGCATTATGGAGAGAGGTTAAGACATGGAACAATGCATTAAAAGCGGCGGATTTTAAAAAAGAACCAGAGGGAGTAAATACGAATAAATTTCCTTTCTATTATAAAAATTCTGAAACACTCTCATTAGATTCACCATTGAGATATGCAACAAATCCAAGTTCAATTCCAATTAAAACAGAAGGTGGAATGGAATTTTATGAATCACGTGATCAAGAATATCATTGTCCTGAGGTAAAAGGCCCAGGAAAAGTCACACCAGAGAGAGGAGCTGATGGCGAATGGAATAAAAATCCAAGACCCAAACTTCCACGGTTGCAACCATTAGGTGATAAAATTGATTGCTTTAAAGAAAAATATTTTGGAGCAGAACCTTTAGACAATCCATTTTTTAAAGAGGAAAATGTTGAATCAAAAGATAATTTTTTTCAAAATTTTATTCAATCTATTAATAATGCTCAAGATAATATAGGGGCTTATTCTACTCCTTTTATAACGACCTCTGCAAAAGAAAGACAAGCTCCAGTAAGAGAAGAAATAGATGACATACCGCTGAAGACACCAAAATATAATGACAAAACAATTTTCTCACCACTATTTGATCGACATTCGAATGTAGATTCAGAAACAGGCAAACCTATTGACGAAATAACTTTTACGACAAGTAGACCGAATATTGAAAGTGAATCTTATTTAAACCCACCTCCAATAACAAAAACTGTCCCTGAAAGTTCCACTCGACCAAATAATTTAGTCAAAATTACAAAATTATTTCTGATAGTTCCTAAAAAAGCTGACGTCATTTATATAACACCCAAACCAAGATATGCTTTGAATTCTGCACCACTTCCAGATATTATCTATGGTAAGCCAAATATTCCTGAAAATCAACCAATTCAAAAAAAATCTCCTGATTCAATCTATGCTATATTAAATAATATTTCTCCAAGATATCCAAGATTTATTAACACAAATGAAATGCTACCATCTGAATCGAGAAGAACTGAAACCAAATATGAAGAAAAGAAAAATGATACAAAAACTGATATAAATAGACTAAGAAGATTTGGAAGGCATAGGAATATCGTTAAAGATGATCAATCAAAAAATTCAACAAATCAAGAAAAAAATACTCTTAAAAGAAATAATAGATATGAACTAATGAGAAATAGATCAAAAATAAAAGAAGATAAGAAAGATATAAAAGAAGAAGAAAATAATAATGATAAAACTACTAAATCAGAAAGTAACATAAGAAAAAATAAAGAAGAAAGACATACAAGACGTGGGGAACCGAAATATACTGATGAAGAAGGCACTTTACAAGAATGGCAAGAATCAAAAAAAGGTGAGATTATAGATAATTCAACGGAAGCCATTAAAAGTGATGAAAAGATTTTTGAGAAAAAAAATGATATTGAAGAACTGATAAAAAGAAATAAACCAAAATATAGTAGTAGATTTCGAATAGAAAATTTATCAAAATATGAAACAACGACACAAACATTAAAAGCCCCTTCAACACAAAAGGAAGAGACTACAACAGATACAACAACAACATCTACAACAAAAAATCCTAGGGGACAAATTTTAAAAAGAAATCAAAATGATAGTAATAGAGGAAGGATTTACGAAAGAGGGAGGGGTCGATTTACCAATAGCGAGCCATCAACAACAACAACTTCTACCGAGAGTATTAGAGTAAGACCTGTGGATAGAAGGATGAATAAAAGACGAGAAGACGATACTACAATGTCAACAACAACAACGATAAGTTCATCAGGAGAAAAAGAGGATTCGGTAAGTACAGAGAAGAGTGGTGAATTTAGTGATAATTATGATGAAGGATCGAGTGAATTAGAAAGTGTTTATGGAAATGAAAAAGAATTAACTATAAAGGATGAAGATGGTGATGAATCATTTAAAATAAAAGAATTATCAGAGCGGGTTCCATCAGAGGAGGAATCTAAAAGTGAGCAATCATTGGAAGAATTACCAAGAAGATTGAAATCATTTGAAAGACGTAAAGTAGTCAAAGAAGAGATAATAACAAGAACATTTGTTCCTGATAAAGAAGAATCATTAGAGGAAGCAATGAAGGATGAAGATGCTAGACCTGGAAGACTTAATGATAAAGCTTTTAGCAGTTCTTTGGAGGATAGTTATGAGCAACTTGATAAAGCTGAAAGCACTAAAAAAACCCGCGAGACTTTAAAAGATGGTTCTAAAGGGTTTTTATTGCTTAATTCCAAAGAAGATCCACAAAAATATCGAGGCAGGAGTATGACATATGCCGTGAATCCTAGAACAGGTACAGGCAAATGGATCGAGCAAATTTATGAAGATAGATGGAATAGTGATGAAGAACCATCAAGAGAGAGTAGTGAAGAAGTATTTGATCGAACACCGTCGAGACGGGGACAGGCAAACAGTAGAGGATCTCAATATTCAAGACGTCAATTGGAGGGTAGGAGACAACGAATTCCGAGACAAAATTCTCATAAAGAATTCGATGATGAAAGTGAAAAAGATGAGAGTAGAAGATTTAATTCGAAAATTATTAAAGATCCTGGGAGTAGACTTTATTATTTTGCAGAATAATAAATAAAAATGTATAAAGCTTGAAAAGACATTTTTTTTTTTTGTATGCAAATTAAAGTGGTTAATTTATTCTCAAAGAGTAGTTTGGTGAAAATGTACAAATTAAATAAGAATTAAAGGCCGGTTTCTTCATCTTCTGTTTGTTAAATGACAAGTTATCTATTGGATAAGAAAAATGAGTTTCTTAACATATGGGCTAAACTTCTCAGCCAGTCCAATTATATAATGAGAACCTAGTTTCAAGCAAGACTTTAATTGACAGATAGCAAATGTTTCCATAATGTACTTCTTTACTTGTTCATATTTTGGACGCCAAGGCCTTGGGTCTCTTCTTTGAAAACAAAAATAAGCCAAGCTTATTGTTATTTTAGTGAGATTTTATGAGTTGTAAGATTAGGATACTCTTGAAGTTGGGCATTATGAAGCATGGTAGTCATAAAATTAAAATTATTGCTAAATAATATGACTAACTTAACGATATCTCTGTTATATAAATAATAGTTGCTTTTCCATTAAAGTAACAAATCTATTAGATAATAAAAGTCTCCGATTAAAATCTTTCCAATTTACCTAAAAGTTGAAAAGCTACATGACAGTTTATCCAGAGATGATGAAACCGTCTTTAAGAATGTAATATTATTAAGTGAAAAGAGATAATCATCTTTTTTTAATTAAAATTTGTTTTGATTTAAATTGTTTGCTCAAAAAATATTGTTGAAATACATTATAAAGAATTCGATTATAATATAATAGATATGTAATTTGTTAACTTTGTATATTATCTTAAATTAGTGGCGTATCAAGGGTTTGCTGGGGCAAAAAGAAAAGAAAATTTCCTAAATTTAAACAAAAAGTTTTGCTCTCAATATTTAGAATTATTTCATCTTGGACCCATCTTTTTTTTTTAATCTTCCTCTTCCTTTATCTCAATTTTTCCAGCCTGAATTCCAAAAAAATTTTATTTAGAAGTGTTCCTTTCTTTTTTTTCCAGGATAGTCTTCAACCCTCTCTCCTCACCTTTCCTCCCCGCTCCAATTGTCTCCCATATTTTTTATTTTCTATCTCCCATGTTTATTATCTCTAATGAAAATAAACGCATAAACAATAAAAATCAATTGGGCGGCCACTTTTATTAGTGCCCCAAGGTAGGTGGTCCTTTCTCCTTGTTATGCTACTAACTTACAATAGGACGATATAATTTTTTGTAAAAGAAATTCAAAGATTCACTAATTAAATATGTGTATATGTATATGTTTATGATTATTGTTTTTATAATAAAATATAAAGAAAAAATTTTTATTGTATCTATTTATTAAACTTCAAATCGAAAATAAAAATCTATAAAATGAGTGAAAATTAAGTGAAGAAATTTAAGATAGGGAAAAACTTATATTTTTTTTTTATTTTTTTTTTTAAGAAAGCGGCTATGAATAATTTTTGGTCTGGGGATCTGATGGGAGTAAATTGAGGGGGCCAAAGACCACAGAAAAAATTATTAAAGAAAAAAAAAACAAAATCCAACCATATCCAAAAACTTAGCGCTACCACAGGGAATGTCTGTAGTCTGGACTTGATGATATGTTATCTTGATTGATTGAAGACGACCGTAAAGATAATAAGTAATGGGTAGGATTCTTAGCCAGGGAAATAATATTTTGCTTTAATGCATTTAATGTATAGAATTCGATATCATTGGGATGACATTTTCAATACACTAATAGGTGTTTTGCAAATCCTCATTAATTCTATTCAATATGAAAAATTTTATAATAATTGATTAACAAATTTGTGTTGATGGACCTAGCTAGTCTAGCTATATTATATAGAATTCATGATGATTTACAAAACATCTATCAAAATACAGGGAGTCCTCAGGGTACGACGGTAGATAGATTGAAAAATGGATATGATTTATTTGGTCTAAGGCTATTGCCTCTTAGAAACTCTTAAAACAATGAAACATATTTTAATTTACAATTTTTGCTCCCTCCTCATTAACCTGGTCCAATTCAACCCACGGATCTCTTCTGCTCATTGATTAAATATTCGTAATATCTGCTCTTAAAAATGGCCAAAGTACGTGAGCACCTAATCATTTTAATCATTTCCGGGATACTGTTCCACAACCTTACAGACTCCACAGAGCAAACGACTTGCTAAACGTTGTTGTTCTGTGGCACCTGCAGGTCAACTGAGATTCATTCTGAAACTCCTGAACATAAAAGACGTTTTAAGTTAAGTCTCCATAAAAATAAGAGGGTCTTTGTTCATTAAGAGTCCAAACACATAACACCCCAAAAACATTTTCTTCTGTTTTTTTCAATTTCAGCCAGCTAAGTTTTTGTAGAAGGGCGAGAGTTAAAGAGTTAACGATCATTTGGTGTATTTTAGTTGGCAGACAGTCTTTGATTCGTTTATAATTGATAGAGGTTTCTTGTTGGACTTCCATCACATGTTCCTTCCAACTTAACGTGTTGTTGAATATCACACCGATTTTGAAAATTAAATGACACTATCCATAATTTTGACTGGCGGGGTCTCCTCAAGTCTTCCAATGTAAGCACCGCTACCAATAATAATCGTTTTAGATTTTTCAACATTTAATTTTAGATTTTTGTCCCAAGCCATTTACAAATGGGCCCTAAATCCCAGTTCCACTTTTCAACCTCTGCCTTAACCTCAACAAATGACAAGAAATATAGATCTCCAAGTCACCAGCAAATAGGTAATAACTTACAACGTTTGGTAGATACGACGCATCTCCCAAAAATTATGATAAATCATGTTTCAACATTCGACGTTTGTGTCGAACCATGAGAGCGGATTAATTCGTGAATGAGGAGGAAGAATATGTCATCTGGACTCTTTATTATTGTTTCATTTTATTATTTTATAATTATGTTATTCATGTGTTTTTTTTTAGTACTAGTTTTGTTTTCATGTCACAGAAGTGGGTTTTTATGTCCTAGATTGACTTTATTACTGTATTAGCATGTGAGTGGCTTTGATGTTTACATACAGTATAGTATTTAGATGTGTTCCGACTTACACCAAAAATTGATATAAGACGCACGGTAGGGACGTCATATTCTCTGTATTTACGGTAATAGATTTATTAAATGGGAGTACTACGCAAAATATTCTTTCCATGTCTGAGAGTCCTACCTATTACTTACTTGTTGATGAAAACTTAATCATAATTAGAATAATCAATCATGTTGAAAAATTATTAATTAATTATTGTTTGTTAAAACATGGGTTCTCAATTTTAACATATTTAATATGCAATAATATTTGAGGAAAATAACATTATATGTCCGTCGTTCGGTCTGTGGAGATGTGATAAATATGCATTATTTATGAAATTTAAATTTCTCTTTATACTTTGAATATCCATTAAATTGATCAGGTCTGGTATAAATCCGCGTACTGTGGTGAAATAGAGAGTCAAGAAAATAAAATTTTTAATGATTGTAATTTTTTCCATTTTTTTTTAATCAAGTCAATATACTTCAATATTGTTTTTTTGTGAGAGAGAAGCCTCCAACCAACTGAAGACTGAAAGCTGTACAGAGAAAGGCGCAGACTTCTAAAGTTAATTCATCATTTTAATGATGTTACTACCTTCCTATGCTTATGGTAAGTTTATTTTTTTATTATTTTCACTAATTTATCTATTTAGTATATAATTGTAAAAAATAATTATTGTAAATTTATGACTTTATATGCAAATTTTATCTGAAAACGCTCTAGAGTTTTTAATGAAACAATATATTAATATCTATAATTTGGCAATAAATTTTTTTTTATATGGTCTCTATTCCTTTGCTTTTTATTATAAATTCTATTTTAATTTATTATTTATATAATCATTTTTTGCAATTTTTTCATATTTGAGCCGGCCGCCCTTGGCCCTGCCACTGCATGGAATCGATTGAGCTAGGTCCCAACTTTGGGAAAATAAATTTAAGACTAAGAATTTAATTTCTCTCGGAATATGAAATATTAAAAAAAAGCGAAAGTATTCTGTATTAGATTTTTTTATTTATTCTTTGGTCTATCGATTTCTTGTTAGAATTTTTTATTTATTCTTTGGCCCTGAGGATTCTAACAAAGGGAAATCGATAGACCAAAGAATAAATAAAAAATCATAATACAGAATACTTTCGCTATTTTTACTATTTCATATTCCTCTTCATGAATCCGACAGGGAAGGTTAAATTAAGAGACATATCCTATATATTAATTGAATAATTAAAACTTATATTTTTATTTTATCAGAATTAAATAATTTTATTTTAAATAATTAAGCGTTTTAATTTTAATCAAGTAAATGTTTCTAATGAATATCATTTTAAAAAAATATTTCCAAGGAAAAATCTATGCAAATATTTCTACCTCTTAATTTGAATTGTTAGAATTTATCGTATGGTTAAACATCATTTAAATTTTTAATCTTAAGCAATTAGCTTGTTAATAAAGGAAGTGTTTATGTAAATTCATAAATGAATTTACGAAATATTATAATAAAATATAGCCTAATCCACCCATTATACAACAAGTAGTATAATGACTTTCATTCGGTTGTAATAAAGAAAGTCTATTCACTTTTTGAAAGTATATTTTTTTATTAAAAATAAATAAAATAATTCCTAGAGGGGGAGAAAATAAATGGAGTGGAACTTTAGAATTAAAATATGATGAAAAACAGTCTTTTTTGTTTCGTGATTTTTATTATCATCAGTTTTCTCTCTCTACTCAGATTTCAAACAAAGTGAACGAACGAGTCAGAGTAATCGTCAAGGTAACAAAACTGCTTTTTATTTTTATCATTCATTTAAGTTTCAAATTTACACGCAAGGGAAATGGAAAGATTTGATTAAGACTACGAGAGTGAAATTCACAATTAATAATTGACAAAAAACGTCTTTATTTTTGGAGTTAGAACTTCGGGTTTTCGAATGAAATATTCTAAAAAGATTGGAATTAAGGTTAAAAGGTCTCCAAAGTTTAAAATTTCTCATTTACTCCCAGAGATAATTAAATAATTAAATGGAATTCATTAAGGTTATTAAGGTATAGTTAATTTTTTTTTTTATTTGCATTTAAATTCTAGAAAATGTTAAATTTTTAAAATTAATTATCACATTATTTAATAATAATAAGATATCAATTGTTTTAAATAAATAAAGGGTAAATTATATTTAATAAGGATATATGAAGGAAGCCGTATGGATGTTGAAAAACAAAAAATATTCATATTAGTGAAGGATATTTTAAAAATTTTTTTGGAGAGTCTAAAAAGAATTTTGTAATTTTAATAAGAAAATAAAATAAAATTAGGTGTTTACTGGTGGCTAACAATCCAAGTACTAGAGACCTTTCAAAGGGAAACCAGTCATTGGACTTTTTAAATTTCTTTAACATTGATGGAAAAATTAATTTTTGAAAATGCCCAACTAGAGAGATAGTTAAAGAATTTATTCCTTTCCTTTTTAAAAATGACTAAAATGTGGTTTAGGGAATGGAGCCCCTAGGCTAGTTGAGCAGCTAGTAGAAATTTTATTATATTAATGACCGTACTTGTTTTTAATAGAATTCGATTTTGATTATATCGATTAATGTTTCAAGGTTAAATAAATAAGATTAGCATAAGAGACACGTGAGAGAGAATGTTAAATTAATCATAGCTCCTTTTATTACCTTATTATATAAACAATTTCCGAGTTTCAGATTAGTCTACTATTTAAATATTCAAATTTAAAAAACTAGAAAATTCTAATCCATATGAACAAATCATTAGATCAAAATAAATTAATAAAAAGAAAAATCTGGTATATCTCGCACCTAATCATTTTTTTCTTTTTTTTCACCGATATACTATATTTAGAAATAGCTTTCTTCTCTATTTGTGTAGATTCAAATTTATGAAAATATAAAATATTCAGGAGAAAACCAATTATTATCATAACTAAATATAAGATTTTAATAAAAAAAAAGTTTGGGAGGAAGGCCGTGAAGTAGATAGTGGAGTTCAAATGAAAGAAAATATCGGCCCCATATATTTTATTTTCAGCCTTAGTCACCATCATCTCATTAGGACCCAGGCCTTTAATATAACGTCCATGCCTCCCGCAATCGCCATAAATATTGCAAAATCACAATATACATATGCAATATGTAACACAGTGCTAGACGGCCGAGTTTTGCATGCCAAAAACCTGCAATCCTATTTCTTTATTACATTGTCAAAATAATTTAATTGAATTTTATTGTCACTGGCCAGTGACGTTTATTTTTGAGCTCACTAAGCAATACCTCGAAGGGAGAGAATAATTGGATTTTTTTACTTAAAACAAAAAACAGGTAATTAGATCAACAATATTTTTGGGATAAGTTAAAACTAATTTAAAAAATTTTGTATTAAGAGTGAAAAATGATAATTTTTAATTTTTGGCAATTAAATGAGTTCGGGAATCATCTCTGAAATATAAGTAGAATATATATGACCTTCAAAAAAAAGGTTTGACGTCTCTCTGTCTCCGAATATCTAAGTCTTATCTTTAAATGCACTTCAGCTGAGGGGAATTTGAGAATACGCGTGTCTAATTGAAATGATTCATTTTACTCCTTAATTCAAATGGGATGGGATAAATATTTTTATTTTCTAGTAAAAAGTTAATTTATTGGCACAAAGTGTCTGGCTAGAGCAAATTTTACATTTATTTAAAATAAAAGGCTATCAATTAACTTCAATAAATAATAACGAATAATGTTTATTATATTTATACATGTATAATACATAATTTATCATTCGTCTTTGTGGGGGCTATGCAGAAAGATAAAAAATAGTTATATTTTGGATAATCAATCAAGCGTTTTTCAACTCTTTCTAATGAATATATACCATGAATTGCAGAAATTAGTTTGCATTGGATTGTTGGAAGTTAGACAATTCATATGATCAACTCACTTCTCTGGAGCGGTCCATGTAAGTGCAATTGTTAAACATTCCTAGAAATTAACCACTGAACTCTTAGGGTTTTAATTAATTAACAATTAATTAACAATTAAACGAAAAAGTTAGTGAGTTTGTCATTTGGGTTGACCAGCTTCGAGTAATAATAATTTCTGCAACCTATAATATAAAAATTAATATTTCAACAAAAATAAATAAATAAATAAATAAATAAATAAATTTACAAAAATAAAACAATCTCTTTCAATCTTATCTAACCTATTATGAAGGACTGATCAAGGCAGAGAAAATTTTCATTTTTTTTTTTAAAAGGGGAGTAAACACATTAATAAGTTTGTGAGAAAATTTGTGGGCCGGAAGAGTGTTTCTATGTGGCGGCCATGAACTTAAAAGTCAGTAGAGAAAGAAAGAGATTAAGAAATTTAATTAATGTTGTTTGGCCTTTACTTAAAAAACGAAACGACATTGAGGTGATTTAATGATAACTTTTCAGAGAATTTAAAATAAACTGGGAAATTGATATCGAAATGTTAAGAGAAATGATCAGACTATTAACTATGTATATATTTAAATTTATTACTTAAAAAATGCCTAAAAAAATTATTAATGGAAATTTGTAATGCGATATCTTGTTATATAAAATAATTGAATATTTTTCTTTCTTTTGAAATAGCCTAAGACACAATAAGAGGTGCGGCTGCGATCACATGAAAAAATTTGCTTTCAAAATATGATCAATGGATGATACAGTACAAAACATGTTGATTAGATTTATTTATTTAGTTATTTTATATCCAATTTCTTTTAATTGTAGTTTGTACTTCCCTCTTGCCCTCACTCCCTTCTTTGATATTAAATCCTATTCTCAGGCTTCTGAGTCTGAAAAACATGATGTCAATGGAACACCGATGTGACTGTTTTTTCTCAAAAACTATTGACTGAATATTAATAAAAATTGATAAGAAGAGAGAAGGAAAAGAAAAAAACGGAGATATCAGGCCAATTTTCTTTATTCGAAAAAGAGCGACGTTTCGATCCTATCCATCCTTAGGGTCAGGTCCTTAGTTCAATCATACAAAGTTAAAAATTTGTTTCTTATGTGGGATGAGGTGCTCCCCTATGACGACTTAGTAATGTGTTTTGATTCCATAAAAATTGATATTTAATAGTTACAAATTCCTATTTGGAGGGGGGGGGGGATAAAGAAAAATTCCCTTCTAATAACCAAAAGTAATAAAATTGAAATTTTTTATGTAATAAAATTCCATATATAATCATTAATCAATTTCAATTTTCAAAAGTACATGATACTATGTTGTGTTGAATTATTATAAATATCGTTAGATCTCGAGTAAACAAAATGAATGATCGGGAATTAAGTGTTATCACAACCGAACGAACCTAAGATAGTAAGTTTGCCCCGAACGCTAGTTTCAACAAAAAAGTAGATGCGCTAATGCGTAATGTGACTTTGAATGCTTTTGTTTTTAATTTCGATTTAGAAAAAAAATCATGATTGCTAAACTTTCCTATATAACTGGAGAAAAGTAAGAATGAGCATTTTAAACAATATATTAAGGATTTATTAAAAGAGGTTAAAAAGAAATTAAATGGACCTCTATCTATTGGAGCAGAGGTAAAGCTCATGCTTCATGATTTAAGGCCTCAGAAGTCAAATGATTAAAAAAATCATTAATTTCTAGATAATATTGAATAGTCTTTGATGATCTTATATTTTTCCATAATCATAGGCTAGATATTTTTTTGTATCGAAATGATAATGATATTTTTATATAACAATAGCTATCTATATTCTAAGAACACTAATGATAATGAAGTTGAAAAATTGCACAATAGAATTAATTTTTTGTAAATAAGTCTTTAAGTCCAAGTTTGGAAATAACACCATGCGAGATATACGTGCTATTTGGATTTTTATATATTAATAAGTTTTTTTTTTTATTTAAAGTTAAATTTTGTCATCTAACGTCCTCTCGACTTAAAATAAAAATTTCGAGGTTTGTTTCTGCCTCTCACGGCCTCCATCTATCCGAGGTTCAGTAGTGGTTGGACTTATTTATCAATATCGATCTGTTACTCTTCACCAAGGATTTGGAATTTTAATAACTTACTCTGAATGGTATAATTATTTCATTAATAAATGAAATTCAACTTTCCAATATACGTAGGCCGATAATATATTGATATTATATTTTAAAAAAAAGTTTAGGAACCAGAAAATTTTTTAAAATAATTTATAATATATACAGAACATATATATGTGATAAATTAAGTATAGTAATAGTGAGATAACCGCCCATATTTATTTTAATTAATTGGTAGCTAATTATTTTAAATTTTATTAGTTAGGACGGCGAGCGAACAGGTTCTCTTGGATTATGAAACAAGACCTCCAAGGGGAAAGAGCTGGATATTATAAAAATTATTTTAGACAGAAAGAATCATATCTTAAAAATGATATTTAGGGTTAGGTTGAGAAAGTTCAATATTATCACATTCTATTAATATTTCTTAGATAAAAATAGGAGTTTGTAATTGCCTTTTAACTAATAAACAATAATTGTATAATAAAATAGCAATGAAGTAATTGCGCTTTTTCGTAACTCCGATTGGTAAGTGAAAAAAAATAACAATAATTAGACAAGTGCCATCAAGCAGAAATTTGTAAACACAGCGGCAATCACTTTAATTAATTTAAATAAATAAGTATACAAATTATAGGTATACCTGGTTTCTATATGAAATACACTGAAAGGTCAAAATCTTTTGACTTAAAAACCAGGTGACGTGAGTATGCATATCGCACAACTTTTTATTATCTCATTTAAATTAAAAATAAATATTTATTCAATTCTATAAGGGAGCAAAACACAATTTAACACCCAAATACATAGCTACTCAGAATTTTTTTGTAACTTCTATTTCATATTTTTTGGATTCGGGGGATTTTGAAAAGTAGAGATTTGTTGAAATTTGGGGATGGGAGTTGATTAAATTTGAGATCTTTTACCTATATAGGCCTATATTTTATATTATGTATATATTCCACATAAGGCTGGGACGCAAACAAAAATCTGGGGTCAAATTTTTAATGATCGCTAAAATTTTTCTTTTAATGGTATTTCATTCTATAATGTTGTGAAGATAAGATATCCAATACAAAAACAAATAAGTTTATCTGTCTTTGGGGACGTAAAATCATGTATATAATGTGTACTAACGAGACAGACGGGCCTGAGGAGGAGCAGGAAGTGCGAGTGTGAGTAGATTATTAGATGTCTTTGGGTTGTCGATCTGCAATCTGGGCGATGGTTGGCCTCGACAAGCTCAAGGCCGAGGGCGAGGAGATGGAAACACGCCGCCGGACTGTAAAATCGCACATAGCCAGTCGCCGACCTCCGCTGGACCAGAACTCATATCAACGAATCGCACTCGATACTACAGCATGGCAGGCAACTGTATACACATCGTTCTGGTGAGTCACAAATCAACACGGAATTTTGAAAAAAATAAATAAATAAATAAATAAATAAATAATCAAAATCCTCCCTATTTCCACACTACACTCTCCTTCCCTTCGCTTTATATAAACTATCTTTTTCATTTCCACCTTCAATGAGGAGCATCATGCCTATGAAACAAGCGCATCCTTTGAGATTGATTTCCTCTCTAAGATTGAGAGAGTAAAAAATTGCAAATTTTATATTTCTATATTTTTGCCATGTACGTTATTTAATTTTTTATTCTCTTGTATTATTTCAATCTGAGAAGTCCTATGCCCGAAGTTGAATCCTTTTCGGCTCAGAGGTTACAGAGACATAAGTCAAAATGTAATAAACAAAAGAAAAATAAAGACAACTTTTATTTGTTATCAAAAGCTGGTCGCACTCTTCTTCATGATAGTCACTTATTAATGTTTCGTTTGATACATTCAATTTCTTGACAAAAATAAAGATTTTTTTATGTCTTTTTCGGCATTTGAGACCATTTAGACTCGGTTTTTATTTATTTATATTAATTGGTAGGCAATATAATATTAAGAAATTTTTGTCGCTCTGGACGGGAAGTGAAGCACTGACCTTTGGTACTTGAAGCGAGATCTCTACCTCTGCACCAAAGAACAGAGCTAAAAACATATATTAATATTTGCCAATTTTTTATTTATAGGTAACATGGTATGTGTGTGTTTGTTGAGAGGTTTCTAGTAAAAATTTTTATTAGAAATAAAAAATTGTTAAATATTATTAGTCTTTGTTTTTGTCAAGAAATTGATTGTATCATCTGTTATTTTCGTTTGACACTTCACTGTTCTGAAGAAGAGTGGGACCAGTGTTCGAAACATTGACAGAAAAATTTATTTCTCCTTTTCTGACTTCCTCTCAATACAGTCAAGCAGAAAAACTTTCTATTAATATAATAAATTCTAAAAATGTACATATTTTTTAGGACAAGTGTTAAGTTTTAAGGAGGATATTCTAATTGAGGGGAGGGGGGAGGGTTAATTATTCAGCCTAAAATAGCGATGTCTAAAAAAATAAGACAAATTTTATGGACATTTATTATAAAGGCGATTTTAAATTTTTTCGAATAAATAATAAAAAAGGTAATATAATTTAAATGAATCTAAATATTATTTCTAAAATATAAAATTTTTGCCTAATCTATGAAATTGATGAGATTCGGAGCAAAGAATAAAAAAACAAAGATAAAATCATCATATGTAAAATGTAAATTCTCCTCTCTTAGTGATGTTAAAGGTCAAATTATAAAATAAATTTATTTTAAATATTACAAAATTAAGCCCGCATTTGGAAATTGAAAGAGGAAAGAAATTCAAAAAGTGGACTTTAGAAATTTGCTTATCATATTTTATGGATAATAAACTGAGAAGAATCCCTTCTCCGGAAGGCTAAAGCACATCCCCTCCTTTCCCTTGAAATTGAAACTTGATATAGCCTAAGTCTATATGTGATTGTTGTTATTTTATAACATATAATCAAATTATTTTCTTTCTCTAATCTGTTATTAGGCATAATTTTTGTAAAGTTTGAATATAAAGAGTGGAGGTCAAGTATGTTTTGTTTGTCTGCATGTTTTAAGTTAAAACTAACATTAATTTAATTTGATGAAGTTTGTTTAACTGCCATTTCAGAAAATGATTTGTCAAACCATCAGATTATGTCTTTATAAAAAGATAAATGACAAAATGTGTATAATTTTTCTAACAAATCCTAAGAGGATCCTATCGCTGGGATCCTTAACCTTAGCCGGGGCTCCACTCCCCTGAACCCCTTTGCATATTACAACTGAATAAATATGGAATTTTAAGTTTAACTGACACCCCTCTTTAAAGTCAGAAAAAATCACAAAAAATAATATTCTTTAAAAATATTTTGTAAAGACAGAGAGCCAGGAAATAAAAAAAAATCCATATGTAAATCTCTGATAAATGAAGACATCAAAAGGGTAAAAAGAAGAATATTCTCTTTAGATTATTTAATCTGTTTATTAGTAGATTTATAAAGAGAAATAGCGAATAATAAATAGGGCTTCTCCTCCCGCATATTAACAAGTTGTTTTGATAAAGAGAATCTAAATAAATTATTGTCCTTCGACAATGAAGGCCATTTTTGAACATCCAAATATATATTAATACTTATTTGATAAAATCTTGTTCTATATTTATTTATGACAAAATGTCCTCGAAATCAAATTTAAAATGAAATTTTTATTTTTAAAATTCTAAAAATGGATTTCTTCTCTGCTCATTTATTATTATTTGTATCTAAAACAAAATACATAAATATCTAGATTATATAGATTTGAATTTTGCCTACATCCATTGTATCCTTTTCACGGGCGGATACATGGGATGGAGTTTTAACCCCCAAAAAATTGCTTTCAAAAAATAGGGGGCATATTTTTCTATAAACGAAGTTTAAATAATACTTATTTCAAGGTTTGTATTAACCAAATAATCAGATAATCAATAGGTAATCAATTTTTAGCAACAAGCACTCAAACTAATAGGAATATACTAAAAGGAAAAATTGGAAAGCTTTTTTCAGACCAAAGTTATACAAAATGACGAATAGAACAATTTTGTGTGAGTGGATTCATGTCGTTCAAAATAATAAAACTAGTGGTCACGGTAATATAAATAATAGTATAAATAAAATAATGCAAACAATTGGACTTACATAATGATGGGTTGAAAGATGGAAGAAATTTTGAATAACTTGTAGCAATAATAAAGAAGAAAAACCGAGGTCACATTGTCATTAAGACTTCAGGAGCAATAAAACCTAAAAAAGGGAAAAGAAAAATTATTAGTTTGGTAATGGATAGGATAGGTCCAGTCTTTTTCTCAGAATTTTAAATTATCTCAACGAGTTAAAGGTTTAATTATTTAAAATTTAAAAAAAAAAAAAAAACATGATCATGAATTTATTTTAATATTTTCGTCCGAATATATTTTTCGCCCAGGTTGGGTTCATCATGTTTTGAAGAAATGAAGACAGATTACTTAAGCATCAACTATTGTATATCTTAAAGAACTTATATTCTCTATATTTTCTCATTATACACCCTGAGGAGTTATCATACTATTCGAGTTCCAGTACAAAAGTATCTAAGACTATAAGACTAAAAATAAAGAGCAAAAACTCTAAGAGCTCAATTTCACAACCATTCTAAAACTTCAATTAAAAATGTATAATGTATTGTGAAGTATTATCATTTATATTGCTTTGTCTCTTTGCAGTGGGTGATGTTAGTGACATTTCTGAGCGGAGTGTTGGCTAGGCCAATGCCAGATCCAGGGCCAGGACCAGGACCAGGACCTGATAGTGCTGGGATCGTTCCCCGAGTCAACGGACTTGCTTATGGTTCCTAATCAATTATTGTTGATATTATTTAATTGTTAATATTTATAAGACTTTTCGAGATCTATTTTGATTCATATGAATCAGATACAACTATAAATCTCGAAAAGGATAATTTGAAGCTGCATAATTATTTTTAATAAAATAATTTTTTGTGAGTGGTCCAAGCGACCCTTGGCCACCAGTTGAGATCGAAAACCACATAAAGGCTTTTATTTTGGCTGAATCTGCCCTCTCCCAAGAATAATTGTTTCTCACAGCCACCAAATCTCTTCTATTAATAGATATGTTCATATGAATGAACAAATAAAGGGGATATCATAATTGAATTCTTTCTTTTTCATATTTAACTAATTAACTTACAATTGATAAAGTGAAATATCAACTCTTTTTGATGTCTGAATTGTAGATAACTAAGATTTAAAAATGGCAAAATTTTATCCATCTCTATTAGGGAAGGAAGTGGAAATCCACAGGAAATTCTTAAGAAAATTTCTTTCTGTAGTAATCACAAGTCTTTGACATATATAACTGAATTATATAAAAAGCAATTTTTGGGCCTTATAGTCTTTAAACCATATATATAATATTAATATTATGATACAATTGATTTAAACAAATATTCATGTTTGGGATCCACATCCCTTGGTTTTGCAGGTTATTAATATTGACAATGAAAATATCTCAAACCTCTTGGCTAAGGGGTGGGGACTAAAAAGCAATTTAAATAAATTTATGTTTACATACGATAATATTTATTATGCCCTTGTTCATACACTCACAGAAAAGTGATTAGGAAGTGATGAAGTGAGTAACGTTATTGACACCACTGGCAACTTTTCAAAGAATATCTCTTACAAATTAGACAAGTGTACTATAATTGATTTCCACCTCGAATCCTTTATTTAAAATTAGATAAGCTTTACAATGTTTTAAAAGTTGACCGTCTTAAAATTGAGAGGGTTCAGCATCATTGGTGTTTGTATGGCCACGGCAAACCAACGTTCGACGGTTGCTTTCGATGGAGCAGAGTCCCCATAACACTTATCAACCCATTGCTTTGCTTGAACGGTATTTTTTCCGATCAAAAAACAGTGTTTAATCAACACACAAAATTCCTTTTTTTCCATTGTTGTGAAAATAACAAAAGAGCGTCACTAAAACTACGATAATTTGTAAACTAATGGTCGGATTGTCATGAAATTTTGACTCATATCGTTTGAAGGATGGTACTTTCTAGAAATCATATGAATTTTTTATTAGAAGCGCCATCTATGTGTCAGTCTCGAGACTTATTTCGGGGTCGCAGGAAGATTGTGACTCCGAAAACAAACCACCACGACCACCACCACCTAACCCAACACTCTCTTGGAAATGGCTCTAAAAGGAGAGCCGAAACGTCGAGTCAATCTCAACAATCGATCCGGGAAAATATTATTCCACACACAGATATATATATATATATCACACAGATATATATATATATATATATATATATCTGTGTGTATGTGTGTGTGGGTGAATTTTTTACTAATTAAATATAGAAAGTGAGATATTTTTTAAAACACCAATGTAAAAAAATGTAATGGATAGTTGAGTGATGTGCTTAGTTACGTTTTCTTTTACTAAATTAAATGATGTTTAGATACCTTAGTTTGGTGATCACACACAACTTTAACTTTTTTCATTGAAAAGTATTTATTTACTCCCTAAATAAAAGGAAATTGGCCAATAAAAGTGCTATTTGTTAATTATCAGAGCTCGAGTTGCGTGACAAATGATTTGGAGACAACAAAAACAACGGTGGGAATCAGCGCCCTTGGTGTGGACACAAAGGAGTTTAGGACTAGCTAGCTCTCAGGACAGACAGCTCATTCATGACCAGAACAATTAGCGTGCATTAGCCTTCAGATCATGATAATATTATTATTTTAGTTTAAGGTATAGCAAACATTCTATTAATATATACAAACAAAAAAAATTTGTTTAACAAGTTTGCCTTGATGTTTATATATAAATAAATAAAAATTAAATTTTAGTCGGTTATTGTCTTGGGAAAAGGAGACGAGAGAGAGAACTAAAGAGAAACGACCTTTTAAATAAATAGCATTATTTTCATTTGATAATTTTTTTCCTATTATTGTATATAATAACTAGTTATGGATGTATAGTGTAGCCTGTATTTAGGATAGAACGGGGTTCAAGTCAAGGTCATCTCAATTGAATTTTTATTTTAATTATTCACTTGGATTAAATTTTAGTGAATACATTAGAAACTTTGGAATAGGAGGTGTCCTGACTTCCAAAATTCTTTTAGCTTCGAAAATTGAAGGTTAGGCCACTATATCTTTCTTTGTATTGTCGATTATTTACATAAACGACACGATAAGAAATAGGAATAATTTATATTGGGTAGTTACTTGTCGAATTTAAAAAAAATTTTTTAATTAAAACAAAGGTTTAAATTTTCACAGAATTTCATTCCCGGCCAACGTTGTACAAACATATCAGTTTTGGTAGTTTTTAAATACCATCATCAGATCTCTATATAAACAACGTTAAGAACATTAAATTTGATTTAATTCTCATTAATCAAATAATATAATAATAAATCTTGACAAAGAGATAGGTGGCTGTAGGCAAATCAGAGATATGTGAAAAGTGAGGAAGTCAACCAGTAGGGTAGCCTCTATCAAAATAAAACTCCCAAAATGTGAGACGTTTCCGCTTTAATTAGATAATGCCATCATCAGGCACTAGAGAGCATATGCAGATTCAATGTATGAGACAATGAAATTGCAGATAGAGTTGTATATTTCAATACAAAATATATATAAAATATATATAGTATTTATATGTACCATATATATATATAGTATTTTATATGTACACTATATATATATTTTGTATTGAAATATATAACTCTATCTGCAATTTCATTGTCTCATACATTGAATCTGCATATGCTCTCTAGTGCCTGATGATGGCATTATCTTATTAAAGCCGAAACGTCTCACATTTTGGGAGTTTTATTTTGATAGAGGCTACCCTACTAGCTTACTTCTCCCTTTTCACATTTCTATAATAATAATAATAATAATTATAATAATGTATATTTATGGTGGACACACACGGTCTCATAAAGGGTCACCCACTTTACTCACCAAAACCCGCCTATTAGTTGGGTTTTCAAAAAAAAAAACTAAAACATCTCACTGTACCCGTTTTTCCATTAGCCCTCATTATATTATGACACTCAGCATGATGGGTGGTTCCAAGCCCCTTGGAGCGGGTAAAAACCACAACAAGAGCCAATACATTTAGTCGTCTAATTCACAATCCTCGTCTGCTCAATTTGTAAACGTTCTATTTAATGAAAGTTATAATTGTTTAAAATTCATATATATTTTGTGATTCCAATTTAATATATTATATTATATATAATATTATTATATTAATAATATATTATTAAAATTATTATTATGATATTAAAATATTTGATCAACCATTTTTTAAGTAAATTCAACAAGCAAACTACCCAATATAAGTTATTTAAATATTCATCATTTCCCTTAGTTTCAACTGTTCAGATCAGAAATAATCGTTTTCTCTCTACGTTATAGACATATGTGTTAAGAAAGGTAGTGGAATAAATAAAAGAAAGTAAGAAAGTAATAATTATTTTAATTTTTTTACACATTAAATGGGGGTGGGGGGGGGGGATCGCTAACACGTGCCGCATGCTATGTAGGACTGTAAGCGAAAATAAATCAATGATTAATGAATTTATTTTTTATTTATCTTTTTCAATTTCATTTTTGGGTTCTTTTCTTTAATTAATAATAAATAAATTTTAATATGTTTATTATTTTATGAAATTCATCCGATAAAATAATTTCCTTTTATCTAATACCGTAAATATATAGACTAAATACGTTGATAAAATAAGTATTTTCTTTGAGAAAAATGAAGATAATAAAAATAAATAAATTGAACCGAAAGACAAAATAATAATTATAATGATAATAAAAAAGTACTATTATCCAGTAATAACAATAGTAGGAAATTTATATAGAAGAAAAAATGTCTTTTTCCGCCAAGTGACTTATCATAAAATTAATTTTGAAAAAAAAGTAAAAGTTTAGTAATTTAAAGAAATTTCATTTTTAAAAGCTTTCTCTTTAATCCAAATTTGTTGGTTTTTTTTTTAGAATATAATCTCATATTTATATTAGGCTAATTTCCTTAGACCAATTAATTTATATATATAATTAGTCATTTAAATAGGTATGAATGTGTATATCTAAATAGATTGTGTTATCATTTAAAATAATAAGATAAATATATAGACATTTACTAATATTAATCAATCGATAGTTTATATTAGGAAAGATGTGAAATGTATTTTTTCCAAAACATCCAGCCAGAGAGCAAATTTTTTAAATTCGAGATATCACCGTAATTATTACAATCGAAGTTCCCTAAGTCCAAAAACACCAGATTTTTTACCTCGGGTCCTATACGTAGCAATTCAGTCAACAGCCAACTTAACCTGAATATATAATAAATTAGATAATCTTTAAGATGTATTAATTATTTTCCACCTCAAAATAGTGTGGGGTTCCAATTTAAGATTTTAAAAATCCATAGAAAAGATAGGAAGGCCCATTGCCATGGTAACACACACACTATCGCTCACATACAGGTGACCCTCAGGCGATTTACCGCTTATCACCGCTCATGCACTCATACACAGGTGACCCTTGGGCTTTTTCCGCTTATCTCCACCCATGGCATGGGGCAAGATTTTTAATTCCAATATTTGATAATTAACGGAATGTCTCCCCAGGTGGCTGAGAGGTTTAAGATACTGGCATTGTCAATATTCATAACTTGAAAAGTCAAGGGGTATGGGATCGGATACCATTTGGTATAAATAATATATATTCTACATTGCCTCAGATGCCTAATAGACAAAAAAAATTGGCAATCTAATTAATTTAATTTTTTTTTTATAAAATTGATAAATGATTAATATATACAACCGGAAAATGTCTAAAATAAAAGGTAAATTGTGAACCGGTCTAAGTGG
Organism: Anisolabis maritima; assembly: GCA_010014785.2. Lineage (NCBI taxonomy): Eukaryota > Metazoa > Arthropoda > Insecta > Dermaptera > Anisolabididae > Anisolabis > Anisolabis maritima. Next base: position 10,617 of record JAAAKE020086022.1, on the reverse strand, counting down.
TCGGACGCAAAAAATCTGGTATAACAGCACAATTTTTCTTGCCTTAGGTTATAGAAGTTTTTAGGTTTTTGAGATTTTCTTCTAAATCATTCAAATATTTCTATTAATTTTAAATCTATAATAGCCTGGCGATGATTTAAATGAAATAATCCTGGAAATAATTTTCAGGGCTTTATTTTAAAAATCCTACTAGTGACGTTTCGAAGAACCAAAGATTGTTTAAAATGGCTGTTACATATAAAAAATTAGCTTTAAAATGTATTAATTTCCATCTCTAAATAGTAGGGTTCATTCAATTTTAGGTTAAGATATGAAACCCAGAGAAAAGATAAGAGATGGTTGCCATGGTAGTAGCATCAAAATATATTTCAAATCCTAAATTTGAATTTTCAAAACAACTTTTCTTTGTTGAATTTGTTTTTCCCTTTTTTGATTATTTAATTGGTATTTATATATTTTTTTAATATTTATAATATGTACATTTTTTTGAAATAAGTTTTGGCTGAATCTATATATATATATAAATGAATCTTAGTTTGTGTGTCTGCTATAGACTTAAAAACTAATGGGGATTGGCGGGTCAGCTAGTACCAAATAAATGAAAAAATTTTTATATTTGAATATAAAGATTTAATTTGCGATTAAAATTTTTTAAACCAGTATATCCCCGATATTTTTCCTTTTTTTTTATTAGTTAGCCTATCTTACTTTTAAAAATAAATGTCAAACTATGATCGCAGTCTATGAATGCATCGTCATCATAGCCAATTAGAAGCCTATTTGGCATGTTCTTTTCTGATTATAATATTGTATAGATTTTGCTTTAGGGGTATATTTACCTCGGGGTTCTGATATAGTACCATAAAGAAAAAATCTGGTATGATAGCATTACTTTCTCTTGCCTAAGCAGGCAAGTGAAAGTTAAGTGATGTGCTCTTAGTCGCATTAGATTTTTTTCTTTGCTTTTAATCAAACTCTTTGAACTTCCCCTGGTTATTCCACTGTTTACTGGTAAAAGAAAGTTGATATAATCATTTCAACTCTGTAAACAAGTTTAAAAAAATTTGCTGATTTATTTTTATCAATTTCTGAATAATGTATATTTTTTCCTTCTCAAAAAACAAATTAATTACAATTATCATATGATATTAGGCTTATCATCTAATGACGTAAGAATTTTAGAATTTATATATTTATTTTATTTACTTCAAAGACGAACGTTTGACCCGGAATTGGGTCAAAAGACCGGGACAAATTTCCAAATAAAATCGTCTGATGTGCCTTTCAAATTTATTAACGCATTTCATCTTTGAAAGAGAGAAAAAGAAAATGTTATTCTGAATTTCCTTTGAGCGAAGGGAGGAAGAAAAATTGATTTTCTAGGAATGGACCATTCGTTGAGATATTCCATATCGGACTCATCCGAGTCCCAAAAAAGATTTAGAATTTTTCGTGTCGTGTGTCACGTCTAATTTTTCCATTTTGAAATTTTCAAACTTTTATTCTTAAATAAATTTTTTTCTCTAGCTATTTAAACAATATTTAAAATGTATTTATTATTTCCAAATGATTGCAGCCAGAGGAGCTTATTTTAGTGGAGCTCAGTTTCAATCACAGCGTTAATGGATTGCTGTGCTTTATGATAAAAAATCTTAAAATTGATCCTGTTATGCCTAGGAGGTGACCAGGGGCAGAACGCCAAAAAGCCCTCTGGGAATTTTTGTATATTTCTATTAAATGATAAAATATTTAATAATAAAATACAGTGGCGCCTCAACTTATAACCGTTCTATATATGAACTTAATTTCGAGATATGAGCCATGAGATTTCCGAGTACTGTAACATATATGCGCAAGCGCATGTAGCTGACCTCGCAATAAACCTCACCCTAATGGAATTTTCTACTCGTATTTGTGAGCTGAGCACATCGCGTTTATAGGGCTGCAGTTTATTTTAATTCAGTTTACTTCGCGAAGGATTATTTAGTTATGTATTTTTTTATCCTTTATTGTTATTCATTATTATTTATTAGTGTGGCTCCAACAATAGCCATATTTAAGTTTATTGAATTGTATATTCATATTAAATATTTTTGTATATAAATACAATGTAAATGATTTTGGATACAAAAGCATTTTTCAAAATTTCTAAGAACGGATTAATTGATTTACCTCAAATAAAATGGAAAACTAGGTTTCGAGATACAAACTTTTTGAGATAAGAACTTTAGACTGGATCGAATTAAGTTTATAAGTCGATGTACCACTGCATTTATATTTCACATATTCATGAAATCTTTTTAATATTAAAATTAACTTTTTTTTTTTTTTTTTTTAATTGAAATAACCTTGAAACTTTTACGAATTCATGCTTATTTATCTTAAATTAATTATGTTGAAAACAAAAAACAAAAAAAAATTGAAAATCATCTAAATAAATAAATATTAATGGAATTTTCTACTCGTATTTGTGAGCTGAGCGCATCGCGTTTATTAAAGTCCTAGTTCAGTTTAAATATTATAAAAAGAGGAAATAAATTCAAAATGAACTTAATTACTTTGACTTATGAAAGACTCAATTATTTTTGTTTTTCTCATTGAATCTGACAGTAGATTAAAATTTCTATAGATTGTTTTTATTCACAGGTGGAATTCCCTATGGCAGTGTAACTGGAATGGTAAAGGAGTACTTCGACAGACAAGGAGGATTCGCAGCGCAACCGATTGGAGGCAGTTTTTATGACTTGGGAAATGAACTTCTTGGATAAGGGCAGAAATAAGCGACAACCTAATGAAGTACTCAAGTTCTCTTCTCCACCTCTCACTTTCCCTAAATACTATTAATTATAAAAACATTTTTTTAATAAAAAACAAAAAAAAGACGATGAAGATAAATTATTGCATTTAAAATAAACATTAAACTCTTAATTTATTTATGTTGTGTTGTTTTTAAAGTTAATTGACAAATCCTTCTTCTACTATAATGAATGCTATCAAAATAATTAATATAAAGTAGGAAGAATGAAAATCTGGAATTTGTAGACTTACAAGAGTTATTATTAATTTAAACAATGACGATGGTCGACTATTTAAGATAGGGTATATAAATTTGTTCGTTTTTGCTTGCTTGAAGACAAGACAATTGCTCTAGAATGGACCAACCATGCTCAGTTATTAATTTTTCAGAGATTTAACAATTACGAACTTCGCTCAAAAGGAGTTCTGAGACAATTAATCTAAAAATCAATTAGTAAGTTGATCATGTGGGTTGCCTTCTTCACAACAAACAAACACGAATGAATTTATGCACACCATAGTATTTAACAATCATATTATTATCAAAGTAGAAAAAACCACTATGCACTATCGAATCACTCTTCTCCGCAAAAAGCCTTCAAGTTTAAGAAAATTATCTCAAATATTCAATAAGTCAACTTTTGGTATAGATCCCTCTATACGAAATGGCATTTTAGATTATTTCTATTATGATACTTTGCTATGTTAAAAAAAAAATGAATATACCTGTATGTGTGTGTGTGTGTGTGTGTGTGCCTATGTCTATGAACAAGATTTCTCCAAAACAAAAAAAGTACGAGTTTTTTATTTAAGCTAGGTACCCATGTGGCCTACGCCTCGAAGCTTTATAATAAGATTAGCCAAAGAGTACTAGCACCTTTCTGATGTACTTGTTTAGTTATTTTATTTTCTCAAAATTCGCTCTAACGATTTTGATTACAATTCATAAATCAATTATTATTACGAGTGTAGATGGTCTGCATGCATTAACCCTTATCTTCCCGAAAATTTGGGGCTCACTTTACTCTTATACATTTTTAGGTTTTTGGTGATTTTCTCTTAAACTATTCTAATAAAATTGATTAAATTGGCTGTACATATAATAAATTAGATAATCTTTCAGATGTATTAAACATTTTCCACCTACTAATAGTGTGGTACCCTCAATTTTAGATTTTAAGGATCCCATTGAAAAGATAGAAATATTCAATGTTATGGTAACAAAATATAAATATTTTTAATTCCTTTTGTAGTGTAATTTGTTTATATATGTATATTTTGTATCGTTTTTACTCCTATGGCCAAAGCAAAGGCCAATGGCTAAATAAAAAAAAAAAAAATTCCTGTTTGATACTAAACGGAATACCAATTGATATAAATAAATCTGCTCGAATCATTGTATCGTAATATTCTATATAATTTATCGTTTAAAGTCTATATGGCCCTAGATGTTGAAAACACTAAAAAAAAAAATACTAATTTTATTTACCAATTTAATTAATTTTATTTAATTTTTTTAAATAATATTCATTCATTTGATTAATTCATACAAACGAAAAATCTAAAAATCTGCTGATAGCCGCACATCACGAAACTTTCTCTTACCTTTGGTAACGAAAATTGGGTTATGTGCTCTCACACAAGATTTTTCGTTTGTATGTATTAATCAAATATCAATATTATTAAAAAAAATTAAATAAAATTAATTTATTAATAAACATAGGAATTAAAAATATTTACACCCCAAAATTCAAAAAAAAAAAAAAGAAAAAGAAAAAGAAAAATTGTAAAACAAAAACAATGCAAACCGCATAATATTGAGTAGAATAATTATAATTAACTAATTTCATAGAATAATTTTGAATCTATTGCGGAATCTGTTAAGAGCTGGTAATTCTGTTTTTGGAATGTGTTGAATGATGGGGGATTTCGAAAAATTATGGATGATCGTTTTTAAGAATTTGTTTCTTCGGTTTATGTATTGTGGGCATTGAGCAATAATGTAATAAGGACTGGCTGGTGTCAGCGAGCAGGTACGTTAAGACTGAGTTTGAGGGATTATGTTAAACCTTGTCAGGTGCGAATCTGCACGAGAGTGGTTAATTCTGAGTTTATTTATTAAGGTAATGATTGTTATAAGTAACAAAGGAACAAAACTAATCCAAGGAGAGCTAGATCGGTTTCCATTGATATAGCTGGGATTAAGTTATCTGAAACTTTTTTTTTTTATTAGTATTTTTGGCATCTGTGGGCACAAAGACATTAAACGATATATAATATATTTATTTGTGATACAATGATCCAGGCATATATATATTTATACGAATTGGTATCCAATTTTTACGGATTGCCTGGGATCCGAACCCACACCCCTTGGCTTTGAAGGTTATCAATAGTGATAATGTCACTAACACTTTAACCTCTCGGCCACAGGGAGGGGGGGGGGACAAGATTTAAAAAAGAAAAAATATTTATATTTTGTTACCATGGCAATGAGTTGTCCTATCTTTTCTATGGGATTCTTAAAATGATAAATTAAGGACTCTCCTCACACTATTGTAAAGTGGAAAATGATTAATACATCTTAAAGGCTATCTAATTAATTACATATTATATAGCCATTTTAATCAAAATCGTTAGAATAGTTTAAGAAAAAATTACAAATAACCTAAAAACGTAAAAGAGTAAACTGGGCCTCAAACAATTTTGTTAGGAGGTTTAATACATTTCAAAGATCATCTAAAAAATAATTGTTTTATAAATTTTAATTAAAATCATTAGAGCAAATTTTGAGGAAAAACTAAAAAAGTACATCAGTACAGTACCAGTACTCTTTGGCTTATTTAATTGAAAAGCTTCCAGAAACATGCGACACTAGCTTAAATATAAAATTTCAGCTTCGAGCAGCTTTTCGTTTTTGAGAAATCTTGTTCACTCACACAAACAAACTATTCCTTGGAGCTATTTTTTAGATTCAGTTCGATTAAAATCTGAACGTTGATTTTTTTTTGCGATCACAATAAATTAAATATAAATGACAAAGGTTCAATGAACTTATTTAATTTCCTTTATCCAGGCCTCATCCTTTATAGTTATATTTTATTTTATGTTGTTATGAATTACGACATTTTTTCGAATAATGGATCAATAAGAGAATTGTTCATATTCCGTCATTTCATGTAATTTCGATCACTAAACTCAATCGTGGGCGTCTCACTCTTTTAAAACTAAACAAGTTCTTTTGTTGTATGTTTATTTTAGAAATGTGTTACTAATAAAAAAAAAAACAAAACAATAGATTAACATCCTTGTAACATAACGAGAATAATTTGGAGAAAATTATATTTATATAATAATTTTATATTTATTTATCTTCCTGATTTAGTAATTACAATATTAAGTTAAGTTAATAATTAAAAGCATTTTAAATTATTTTTCCACTATTACAATAACTAAATGTTTTTTTTTTCAGCTTAATTAAATTTTAATATTTATTAAAGAAGATTTTTTTAATCTAGTAATAATACCGGAAATTCCGAATTTTGTCTCGAATGAATGCCTGGTGTCTGTTTACTTACTTTCTTGCGTAGTTCCGGCAAAGAGAGAGAGAACAGCCTTAACCCAAAATAGTTTGTAACTAGATATGATGTAATAATTAGACTCTTTGCCTAACAACAATATGATATTATTTCAGTTAACTATATACATTAAGTTTAGACAAGTGAATGAGCCGACCGTCAGGCAGGACATATGGTTTGATTTACTATTTCCGAATATTAAATTTCTCCTATAAATATAAGACACATGCATAATCACAAGTTCCTCAGTATTAGAAACAACAGAGAAAAAATGTACCATAAGGTAGTAGATTAGAGAGTGACAAGTGCTTGTTTGTTTATATTGTGAGGTTAAGAGATCATCAAGAGTGAATTAAACAAAAAGGTTAGGTATTGTTAATAAGTGTTTATAAAAGGAATAATTAATTATGGACGATTTAACGTGAGAAAATGAATATAATTTTTTTTAAACGTTCTTAATGATCTCTTAGCTTCTTAATTATATTTTACTATTATCTATCTATTTAGAAACTTCCTATGTTTGTATTACTTATTACAGAGTCGTCTAAATCCCGGGTCTTTGGGGTTCCTTCTCAACAAAAAAAGTTAAAAATTTTCATAAATGATAACATTTGCAAAAAATGTTTTTTGTTTTGGTGTTTCTCTATTTAAAGTGCACTTGGTTAATTCTTATATATTGAATTATTGTCTTTTTTTTAAGAATTATCTAAGATTCTACCTTTTTTGTAATGGGTTTTAAATGTGGTGAGCCATGGCTTTAATATTTAGTAGTTAATATTATATGATTTAATAAAAGAAAAAATAGAGGAAGTTTCTAAATGGATAATTATCAAATAAATATTTTATTAAAATTTTTTACAAAACTAAACTTTGAAATTAAAGTATAATTAAAAAAGTGATATACTAAAATGGTTTAATATTTCAGTTGTTTGTGCTACTAATCATCTTCAATATAAATAGAATTTCTTTTGGACAATCTAGTAATAATGCAACAGAAGAAAATATTGGTAAATATAAATACAGTATATCATCTAAGAATAAGAATTAGAATTTCTTTTAAGCCTTCTTTCTCTTTTTTAAAATAATCAATTTTATATTGTAAATGAATTGAGTTAGAGCAAATCAATTTTATGCCAGACAGTTAGGCTTTTAGGCTATTATACATTTTATTTTCAATAATTCATTTGTAATATAAAAATATGAAAAAATATCTTAATATCAGAGCTGATCAAATGGGAGGTGCGTGGTTACAATGTATCCTGGAACTCTTAAGACTTGGAAAAATCTTTGAATTTGTATTGAAAAAGAGCGTCGAAGCGAAAAAGAAAAAGGGAGGGAAAATTTATGAAAATATTTTTATTTTCCTTATTAATGCATGTTTAGAAATTATAATCCATTTAAGGCATAGGGAAGTTTCTAATTGATAATAAATAAGAATTATTTTTTTAGAAACAACAACAAAACCACCTTTTACCAATGGACCAACAATATTTGATGTGTTTCTTAAAGGAAATCCAATATCATCTGCAACAACAACAACAACAACAAGATCACCGCCAATACAATCCTCATTTGAACAAATCGCTGGAAATCCCCATGTCGGTATTATTAGAATAAATAATGTTCCAAGCCCTGGACCTGGATTTGTACATCAAGGGGTGAATCCGCAAATAATAAATTCAAATTATCCCCAACAACAACCTAGTCCTCCCCAGCTGCCACCACCACCACCACCTCCCCCTCTTTCTCCTGCGCCAGCTCCTGCTCCTGCAACTACTTCTCAACAACAACAAAGACCAGTAACAGGTTATCTTCCAAATGGATATAGCGGAGTCCCTTTTAATTATCCACCTTATCAGCAACAACCTTTTCCAACTAATCAACAAACCTATCCAAGTAACCAACCACCACCCCCTCAAACCTCTTTCCCAAGTCAAGGTCAACAATATCCTTTTCCAAATTACTACCCCTACCAACGACCTCAAGATTTTAATCAAAATCCAGGTGGGGGCTATGTAAATCAAGGACAAGTTTATAATAATCAAGTTCCATATCCAAATCCTCCAAATAATAATTTTTATCAAACTGATACAAAGCCTCGTAGACCATTGACTCCATACGACCGTCAAGTAGCAAGTGGTGATTCAACAAATAATCAACAACAAAAAGACGGAGAACCTGATTTAAGCACGGAAAATATCTATACAGGCGCCCAATTTCCAGGACAAGCATTTCCTGTTCCTTTTGGACCACAACAAGGATTTCCAGGTGGCGGTTTCGGTCCTACCTCGAATTTTGGTCCTACAAACCAATTTCCTAGTTTCAATCCCAATTTCACTGGTACACAATTCGGTTCTGGATCAAGTAACAATAATAATAACAATAATGGCAATAATAGTAATAATAATAACAATGGATTTCCTTCAAATGGATTTCCTCCTTTAACAGGATTTAACAACCAAGGACCGCCACCAAATGGTGTTGTTGGATTTTATGGACCGGTAAATGGATTTGGGGGTTCCTTTCCAAATGGATTCACACCTCCATTTGGAACTACACCATTGACTTCTTTTAATTCTCAACAAACTTAAAAAAGAATAATTAATATTTTATTATTGTTATTTTATAAATAAATGAATAAAAAATAAATGTACAAAAAAAAAAATAAATAAAAAAATGTTTAAATCTAATTTTTAACTATTTATAATTTCCTAAAAGTTATTATTAGCAACTTTTTTTTACCAATAACCCCCCCCCCCCCCAAGAGCAAAAAAATTGAAGAAAAAAGAATAATATGAAATACAAATAATAAAAAAATTAGGTATTAAGTTTGCAAAAACAAATACTACGTATTCGAGAAAATAAAAAGTGAAATTCAATTTCTAACAGAGGAAAAATTCTAAATACTATAAAAAAGAATTTTGGGCCCTCTTCATTAAAGAGAAATCCTGGCAGCGCTATAGTTATTGATGGATGAAAATATGGAACGAACCTTGACCAAGGTGAGGAACCCTGACAGTAAGGCTATATAAAATCGATCCTATTTAAAAAATAATTCATATTAAGACTAATCAGAGAAGGCGAGTGGTTAAGAGAATAAGCTGCGGATTACAGATATGAAATTGCAACACAACTTGTGTTTGAGTCCCACTTGCCGCCAAAAATTATTCAATTTTGTCAGAAAAGTGGAAGATAATAAAAAGTACAAAAAACCTAAGGTCTAAAAAGTAGTACATATATTGAAATCGGATAAGAAAATAAAATTTGGGGAAAGATAAAAATTAGACACATTTGGGGAGATGGATAAAAGAGGTCCTCTAAAAAAAATAATAGTCTACCTTTTTTTTTTAAGTGTTTCAATTTGAATATTTATTTTCTAGGAGCTATTTATTTATGTTTGGAAGCAGAGGGCTAAATTTCAAGAATAGAATATCAGAAGGAACAGTTCGTGAATAAAATCAATTTGGAGCAAATTTCCATCAGAGTAAAAAACAAACTCAGAACGGATTTAAAAATTTACATTTTTTACAAGTCAATTTAAAATTTTTTGTGTGTATCTTTAAAGGATAAGAACGGAAATAATATCAAAGTCATAGAATTGCTTTAATTTTGGGCACCAAAAGAAAGAAAGAGAATTTTTCTTATTCAATGACATTTAGTAAATAAGATGAATCATATTCTAATTTTTAGCTTTTTATTATATAAAGGAAACTAATTTAATGAGTAAAAAAATATCTTTTGTCTTTGTTAATGTAAGCTACATTTATTTCTTTATAATTTCAAGGTTAAAAATCTGGATCAAAGCCACAAGGAGGGGAAATCCATTTTATATAATGGGCGTAATTCATTTAATAAAAAATGAAATGATTCAAATAATTATCCTATTTAAGATAAATATAGTTCTTGATTTTTCTAATAGAAAGCATCAATCGAATTGTATTTAGAAAATTTGGATGTGGATTGTTCTAACACTTATGGTCCGTAAGTATATGTTAACAATAAATAAACATGCTGCATATCAATGAAATTAATAAAAAATATAACGTAATATGATCATAAAATTATCTTTTAACAGTGCATAATTTATGTGGCTCAAAATAATCATATCAATACAAGAGTAAAGTGAGTCTAAAACTATTTTCTTTTCATTTTTTAGAAATCTTGTTCACAGACAAATCATTTTGCGAGACCCATTTTTTTAGGGTCTTCTAAACCTGTATTGCGTTGAAATATCCACATCAAA